>JAPVCE010000031.1:1382984-1434256 GCA_029606265.1 Paecilomyces dactylethromorphus | reverse complement strand
TTTTTTTTTTTTTTTTTTATCTCACGAGAGTTTCCCCAGCGCCGTCAAAACGAGGCCCGTCTGTAAGAGCAATATTTGTCAGTATAAGCTATTGAGTAACAAAGATAAAAACTCACGGGCTGCCGCCTACGCCAGCTTCGTAGGCTTGAGGCCAGCCCACGGGTCCTCGATGAAGCTCGGCCGGAAGAAAACGGTGTCCCCGTTTTCCTTCTTGACGCCAGCGGCCAGGCGACGAAGTTCCTCCTTGGAGAGGACGGTTCCGTTGGGAGCTTCATAGGAGCCTCCCGCCTCGTTGTCGTTCTTGCCGTTCTCTGCTAGAGAAGAAAGCAGGTTAGTGAATCAACCAATGTTTCTGGGATGGAAGTGTTATGGCTTGGATTGGGAGTTTTACCCTCAGTGGCAACTTCGACGCCAGTCTCGCCCTCGGTCTTGGGCTTCTTTTCGACGTGCTCGTCAGTAGCAGCAGCAGTTTCTTTGCCGTGGTCGTGAGTTTCGACAGGACTTTCGTCGTTGGCTTGAGGTTCTTTTTTCATGTCAGAGATGTCCATCTCCTCAGTAGCAAGCAGATAGTTTTCCTCGAGTATCTCGATTTCGGTCTCGCAGTCCTCAGGAACCTTTAAAATAGGAGAATAGGAACTGTCCGAGTATCGACGAGCACGAAGAGACATGGTGGGATTACCCCAGGTAGTCAAGACGCGTCTTTTCAGATCGAGAACGGCAGGGGAGAAAGAGAGATAATAAACTTCAGAATCGGCTCCAAGACCGATATCGAAAACAGGTTCAATAATAAAGTAGAGATGACGGAACAGACCTTCAGCATCACCAGCAAAGATAGCACTCGATTCAGGAGCCATGTCTTCGATTGTGCGTTTGTTGGTATCTGGAGATGCTGTGTCAGACGGATGGTTGTTTTGGTTTGTGAGGATCGTGAGCCAAACATACCCTTATATATCGCTGACTCAGTCGTGTTACTACCTCTAGCCTTTGTTCCAAAGGATGAGAATCCCATCGCTGCGGCGACGACAGAGTCATCCAGGTTGTTGTCCATGATGTTCAAGTTCACGTGTGTACTGTAGATACGTAAACAATGTGTTTCTAAAGGAGAGCCAAGGGAAACAGAGATAAACAGTGCTGTAACAAAGAGAAAGATAGACTGAAGATGTAATTATGACAATGGCTATGTTTATGTGAAGGAGGTCGTTGTGAGAAAGTTGCACTGGTGTGTTCCTTTATGGTAACTAGAACAAAATGATACAGACCTAAAAGTAACTCTTATCGATAAATCACGTGCTGATAAGAACCGACCCTATATCTACTCTAGGGTTTACTGTACATAGCATTATGAAATTGGAGATTTCTCAACATCCTGGCCGCTCTTCCACACAATCTAAAGAGAGTAATACTGGAACCTGCACCACATGGATATATCATAGATCATAATCACCAACAGAACAGAGTTATAGGTATATACATCTATTGAAACAAATTCTCCTCGTCAATAGCACGTGTGATAACGCGAGTAAACCGTCCTACTTTGTCAGGATCCTGCTTGGCTGTCTCAACGCCTAGCAATATACGCTTAACGCCGACTCCAATCTTAGTCTCTCCGGAAATTCCGCCGATTCCAGCCAGAGATTGCTGGACTTCCTGTGGGTTGAAAGATCCAGTCTGCTCGAGGATATATCTCAGCTCTTCTGGTGTGTTGACAGTGGGAATCATGATATCGGAGTTAAATGAATTGTATAGGTCAAGTTGCTTCAGAACAGCGCGCTCCGTCGTAGTCGCCAGGATCAGGAGACGGCGTCCCTTGGCGGGCTGCTTTCTCAAGAACACCATAACAGTCTGCAGAACAGTGTTGCTGAAGCGAGGACCAATCGGGACCCAGTCAATAATTCTCTCGATATTGTCGACAACGACGACGCTAGTAGGACTCTTGTAGGCATCGTTGAATACCTTACTGATATGCTGAACCTTGGCTGACTCACTGAAACCAACCATGTCTTCAGGGCTGATAAGCTTGATAAAGGGGAAGCCAGAGTCTAGTGCAATCTTCGCCGCCAGAGCCGTCTTTCCACTGGCCGGTGGTCCGTGCAATAGTACAGAGAACAAGGGAGTGGAGTTGGCCTGGCTCACTTGCTTGACAAAAAGTTCGCCCTCCTTCAGAATCTCGTTAATGGTTGGCGAATAATGGATAACGCCGTACTGGATGCAAGTCGCAAGCTCTTCCTCGGAGACACCAAATGCTGGCTTGACTTCATCCAGTGCATGAAGGAAATCGGCCCTGTTCACCTTCATGTTGACAATGTCGTCGCTGATACCGGCCATTGTGCCAACCTTCACGTGTCTGCTGAAAGCAAAAGAGGATGCGGACTTCACCAAACCACCAATCTCAGCACCAGAGAAATTCTTGGTCAGATGTGCCAGTTCCTCGAGGTTGACATCTGAGTCCATCACATCATTGGTTCTCATCTTCTGAGTGTGAATTTTCAAGATCTGAACTCGACCTTTCTCATCCGGAAGGGAGATTTCCATGTGCACTTCCAGACGACCAGGACGCAGCAGAGCATCGTCAATCATGTCCTTTCTGTTGGTCATACCGATAAGAAGAATGTTATTAAGCTGGTCCACACCGTCAAGCTTGGAAAGCAGCTGGTTCACCACACTGTCTCCGACTCCAGTACCACCGCCTGCTCCACTGCCTCGCTGCTTGCAGACAGCATCAAGCTCATCAAAGATAATAATGTGCAGTCCACTCTCATCTCCTTTCTCCTTGTACTCTTTCTCCGCATCTGCAAAGAGCTTTCTGATGTTCTCTTCTGACTGACCAACATACTTGTTCAGTACTTCTGGACCGTTAATCACTTTAGGTTCTCGAGCATTCAACATCTTTCCTATTTGGCGGGCGATCAACGTTTTACCGGTTCCCGGAGGACCGTATAGCAGGATACCTTTCACGTGCTGAATACCAAGTTTTTCAATCAAGCCTGGAGGGAAGATACGAGATGCGAAAGCACGACGGAAGATAGTACTGAATTCAGAATCGAGACCACCAATACCCATGTCCTCGAACTTGAAATCCGGTGTGATGATGGAGTTCGCCGCTGGTCTCCGGTTGGAAGCTTTCAGATTGATACCAGTCCTAGCATCCTTGAAGAAATTGATTAGGGTATGGCGTGTAAGAATTCCTCTTGCCGTAGGTTCGGTGGCGACACGAGCAGTCGATGACCCCGGCTTCTCAGTTGTCAAGTCCATCAACTGAACAGTCTTCACTGTTAAAAGTAGAGGTATGCTCTTGTGATCCATTAGGATCTTCTGGCCAGGCGAGAATATCTGGTTTTCAAAGTTCTACAACAGTCAGCTCCCTGCGACTACAACAGAGGATGAAATTGCAACATACCTTGATCACAACGCTCGCCAGTTCATCCTGGTCGTATGGTGTCTCAACCCTTTTCTTTCCGGCAAATCCAACCTCTATATCGCTTGAACCAAGGTAGGCCTGCCCGCCTTGGCTGAAAGGGTCGTACATCTGTACCTTTACAGTATCCGTGAAAGCGACCCCAGCCCATGTCCGCTGCGGATCGGACATGCTAATTTGTCCAGGTGGAAATCCATCAAGCGGCCGTGCAGTGAAGACGTAAAGGTCGTTGATAAGCAGCAAAAGGTCAGTACCATCTCTAGAAGGAGGGAACTCTTGGGCTGAAACAGCCGCCCTATACCATGTTAGCCTGTTGATTTATGCCAATTATATTTGATAAGTGAACTCACAAATTTCCAAATGTATATGTATTGTCCGGGCTCTTCGCTGGTCGCAGTGTCCATACTGCACCGCTTTGCTGTCTTCCTACGGGAGTGCGGGGGGGAATCTGTCTGTCTGCGGGAGGTGGCGGAGCTCCATATCCTCTTGAATGGCCGTAAGCGTCAGTCATCACAGTATCATAGTTATTTCGGCGAGATGAAGCTCCGTACCCTCCTCTCGAAACAGGCTCGTAACGTGCTCCGCCGGGTGACTGGCCATATGGATTCTGCGCGGGGGCGCGACCAGAGTCTGGCCGGGAACCAAATGGGTTTGGGATGTTGTTGCGGTTAAACATTGTCGCTCGCGATATAACAGACGTGGTCTTTTCTGCCGGTTGAGAAGAGAGAGCGAAAACGATTCCTGTCTATTCCAAATATCTGATCTGCCGTCGAAGCCGGAAGGTGAAATGCTGAGGCGAATGCGAATCGACAGCTAAGTTCAAGAGTCTCGTCCGTGGCCAACCGTCCAGGCAGCGCAATTCCGTTGGAATTAATTAAATCCGCAATCCTTCCAATTCAGATGAAAAATATGAGACCCTCCAGCTTCCTAACAAGAAGGAGGGAGAAAGAATGTGTACGAAGAAGGAATAAGGTGTCGAGCGTGAAACTCGATGAAAGTTGTGCTGTCGCAGCGTGGACTTCACTACTGCATCTCCGGTTTCAGCCACCCCGATCCGCGGGGATTCGCCGCCACCGAGCCTCTACCGCGGAGCTTAGCCTCCTCCATAGTATCCATCAAATATGCACATGTACTACGTATTTTGATAACAGTAAAGTGGCTACTTTCATTTGATTAAGCACATTCTTCCTAATGCTCATGTTCGTAGCGGATATAATAATAGCAACTCTCTTCATACCTATTATCTCCCTCGCGGAATGCCTCTGTAGGCTCTCTTCTTTGACTGTTCACAAGCTCGATACTAACAGTCCTTAGGCACCTCCTCGGCAAGAAATCATGGAACGTCTACAACACAGAGAACATCGCTCGAGTCCGACGTGATGAAGCCCAAGCCAGAGCTCGGGAAGAGGAGGAAGAACGGCGGATGCAAGAGATAGATGCTGCAAGGCGCATCCAGATACTTCGTGGCGAGCGACCCTCGACCCCGCCTCCTCCGCCGTCGGAACCTGTTGCAGACCGCCACGAGAGAAGACATGACGAAGAAGTTAGCAGACATAAGAAGAGGAGACGCATTGCTGGAGAAAATGATACAGATCGTGACATTAGATTTGCGAAAGAGGATGCTGCACTGGCTCTTGCGAAGCGAGAGGAGCTACTGGCATTCTCCTCGGGCGATGCTCCGCTAGTCGACAGCGCAGGTCATATCAACCTCTTCCCTGGAGATTCAACGAGCAAGCGGTCTGCGGAGAAGAATGCGGAATCTGAAGCAGAAGCTGCAAAGAAGAAACGCGAGTATGAAGACCAATATACCATGCGCTTTTCGAACGCAGCTGGATTCAAGGAGTCTGCTGGCCGGAATCCATGGTACTCATCGTCAGCAAAGGATGCTGTAGCACCAGGCAGCATGCCCGATAAAGATGTCTGGGGAAATGAGGACCCAATGAGGCGAGAGAGAGAGAAGGCTCGTGTGGACGCGAATGACCCATTAGCTGCGATGAAGAAGGGCGTCCGTCAACTAAAGGAGGTGGAGCGCGAAAGGAAGAAATGGCAAGAAGAGAGGATACGTGAATTAGAGTCGTTACGAAGAGAGCAAGAGAAGAAATCTAGAGGAAGGAGACATAAGTCCCGATCGAGGTCTGTAGAATCGACTGACAGCCTCAACGGTTTCAGTTTGGATGTGACTTCAAGCAAAGACCGAGAAGAGAAGCACCACAGATCACATTCTCATCACCATCATCATCATCGCCATCGAAACCACCGCCATCACGAGAAATCATCTGAACGGGGCTCAAAAAATTCTCATTCTCGAAGTCATCGCGATGAACACGAGTCCAGAAATGATCGCGGTCGAGAGCGTGAGCACTCTAGAGACCGTGATAAGGATTCTTAGTGTGACAAAACGAATTCTAGAGAATGCCCTAGGACCTAGATTTGGGGAAATACAGTGTACTGCACAATTCAATTCCTATTTTGAGCATCGCCATAGTATTTTGATAGAGCCCCCTGTTCTATGAAAAAAATATCCAGATCCTTTGTTCCCTTTTACATGGTCGCCCTCCATGACCTATGACCCATCCAAGATGTCCGATTGATTCCATCAAAAATGACAACATTGTTTTTTGAGACGCAAGATGCAAAGATGTGCTTTATTGCAATGACCACTGTTGTGTTCCGTTTTCAATGCCCTCAACGTCCCACTTGACTTCAATGTCTAATAGTCGAGATTTATCTTCCTTCTTTCGGTATTCGACCTGGCCCTTGATAACCTGGCCCTTCTTCAGGTGCGCGGGTTCCTTTTTCCCGTGATTGATGAGCAAGACTACCTGCTGCCAGTGTGTCTCTGGACCGTAAGGTCCCGTAGTGAATGCGACAAAGCCTTGCTTTTGCATGTCGGCAGGTACAGCATTTTCTGGAAGCGTGGACGTGCATGATGGCATGAAAAAGATGTCAAACCAGACGGTGAAACCATCGAGGGCATCGATATCTTCCTTGAGGGTGACTTCAAACTCCTTAACAAAGGACAGCTCTTCCTTCGTAATAGTGTGGAGTGGCAGCTGCAAGAAAATATTTGAATCTGCGGCAACGGTCGATGGCTGAATGCTTCGAACCAGGGCCTCATCATGAATGCCAAGGAGCATGCTGGACATCTTGAACCCATAGACATCATTCCAAAAGGAAACATGAGATGCAATAAAGTCTGGATCAGCAAAAGGTGCAATACGGAGTGTAGCATGTGAGGGAACCATGAGACCACCAGGTGCAAGGTAGCGATCTCTAGCATAGATGACAGAGTCGAACATGGCCTCGAAGAGTAAACCATAACCCATCCACTCAGATACTATGATATCCACTTGTGGAACCGGCAAAGTAACCTCCTCGATCTTTCCACGGACACATCTTGAATCAATTGGTCAGTGACAGTGTTTACAGAAAGTAGATGCCTATCTCATACGTACTTGATCACATCCCCAAAGCCGTTGTCATACACAATCTCTCGTGCTCTCTCGATAATGTTTGAGTTATCAACAGCAATAACCATCTTGGCGCCTGCTTTGGCGCAAAACATGGACAATATTCCAGTACCACATCCCACATCAAGCACGACTTTATCCTTGAAAAGCCGCTTATTCTCATATATGAAGTCTCTGTATGAATCCGTACGAATTGCATCCTTAAGCATCGATTCGTGAATCGCTATTAATATGTCAGCCGAGTACGTACTGCCTATACTCCTAATTTGATAACATACTGTTATAGGAGTAGGATGTGAAATAATCAGCATCTGCTTCCTGAAGCCTATCCACGGCTTTCTGGACCTGACCCTTGGAAGCGGTGCTGTCATCTTCCTTGGACAGTTGATCATTCAGAGACCTCTGGACAGCCAGTCTGTATTCTGAAAATTGGCCCTGCAGACGCTCCAGCTGCTCTTGCAGCTCCAACACCTGCTTTTCTGCATTACTTGGCCCTGATGTTTCGCCCTCAGCCTCGGTCTCCGGTTCGCCAAGATCTTCGAGACTATACAAAAGAGCATCGTCCTCTAGAACAGGTCTCATATAGATGTCATCATCGAAGATAGCTTTGGAAGAGACATCAGGATGAGTATTGCCGGCTTGGACTTCCGATCGGATGTAGTTGACGAGCTTGATAGTCTCGATAAAATCTAGATCTGATTGTACAGAACGAAGGGAAGAAGAGGTTAGCCGGTTACCAAGCTATCACGAATCGCAAACTCCCGGCGAAGAAATATAGTGCAGAGGGTAGAGTCAAAAAAGAATTCCGTGGTCTCTCCAACACCACTCTTCGTTGGCTACACACCGAGCTCCTTCTGTATCCTCCTCAGGTCGAAGTTATACTTCTCCTTGCTATCCTTCAGCATTGATTGCACATCTGGGTACACATCCGAGCTGAACAGACCCACGATGGGCTGCGAATCATTATCTGGCTCTACATCCTCCCAGCCTTCGTCCTTGGTAATATCCAGATCATCAGAGTTTGAAGAACTGCTATCGGAGAACTTATCGTCCGCTTCGGGAAGGTCCCGACGGAGATTAGAAGGAGACATTGTCAGGTTCACACTTCTCACGGATCCTTGAAAAAAGATGATCGAGAATCTGACGACGATATGAGTGTGACACCGCCGTGTACGACACAAAATGCAGATAAAAAAAAATCTCGGTGCCTCAGATCGATCCGTTGCTGGTTGCCCCGCTCCATACCAATTTTTGTTTATCGGAGCAACGACTGGCCCAGACTCGCGGGAACCCCGCCGCAGCGTCACCGCCTCCGGGCCTGTTGGGTGTGTTGCTAGACTTCCCGTTGCAGACACTCTCGTCTTGAGTGCTTTTCCAGCTGGTTCAAACTCTCTAGGACAAACTCAATTGCCCCTTCTCCTCGTCATTGACACAGGCGAGCTGAGCACTCTAGGCTGGTTCTCTACTTCTCGTTCGTCGTTTTGCCCTGGTGCCCTTGAATCTCCCTTCTTCACCTGTCAACAATCATTCCCCGCAACAATGGCGTTCTTCTTCAACCGTGCTCGACCACGGCAACCGTCTGATGTTGCAAAGACAGTCAAGGATCTCTTAGCAAAATTATGGGAGGCTCCTGGCACCACAAAGGTTCGTCGGGCTGGATAGGATGCTATATTGATTCCTTCTGATGGAGCAACGGGCTAGACCGAAGAAGATCTCGCGAAGCAGCTGGCACATGTGAAATTAATTGTACAAGGAACCCAAGGTCTGATTTCCAACATGCTTGAGAATGTACAGTTCAAGGCTTTGACGAGCTGACTTGGTTGAAGAGGTTGAGACGTCACCGGAGCAGGTACAAGCGTTAGTACAGGCCGTCATCCAAGAGGATTTGCTATATGAGCTGGCTAGGAGTATCCGACTACTACCTTTCGAGTCAAGGAAGGATGCACAAACAATATTTTCACATGTTCTCCGATTTAAACCTCCACAGTCCACCAATGGGGACCCACCAGTGATATCGTACATTGTCCATAATAGGCCAGAAGTCATTGTTGAATTGTGTCGAGGCTACGAATACAGTCAGAGTGCGATGCCGTGTGGGACGATTCTGAGGGAGGCCTTGAAATTTGACGTGATTGCTGCCATTATACTCTACGACCAGTCTGGAGAGGGGGAACCAGCTATTCGACTCAGTGATTTACAAGCGGGCATTGTACAATCAGGGGAGGGTATATTCTGGAAGTTCTTTGGATGGATAGATCGCGGAAGCTTCGAAGTGAGCGCGGATGCATTTACGACGTTCAGGGTATGCCCCCACAACAGATGCTGATTGATAACAATGAGCTAATGGGCCCAACACAGGAAATTCTCACACGTCACAAAACCCTTGTATCCGGCTATCTGGCCACCAATTTCGATCTGTTCTTCTCCAGATATAACAGCATCCTTGTCCAATCAGACTCGTATGTTACAAAGCGGCAGAGCATCAAGTTGCTGGGAGAGATCCTGCTGGACCGGGCCAACTATAATGTCATGACGACCTACGTCGATAGCGGAGAGCATCTCAAACTCTGCATGAAGTTGTTGAAGGACGACCGAAAGATGGTGCAGTATGAAGGATTCCACGTATTTAAGGTATGTTTCTCCCAACCTCCGGGCGATGACAAGCGAGGATTGACCGAGGAATGTGGCAAAGGTCTTTGTTGCGAATCCCAACAAATCTGTAGCGGTGCAGCGGATCCTGATTAACAACCGCGATCGATTGCTCAAGTTTCTTCCCAAATTCCTCGAGGATCGAACGGACGATGACCAGTTCACGGACGAGAAGAGCTTTCTCGTGAGACAGATCGAGCTGTTACCCAAAGAACCCGTGGCACCCGGACGACCCGCAGGAGGTCCAGCTGGCTCCGGCGCCAACATGGCAGCCGTTGCGTGATGTAATGCGCTTGGACACTACGACACCACATCGAAACACCTGGTCCCTTTCGACTTTCTTTCTTTTTTTGATATCCCTGTTTAGCCGCTTTTGCATGTTAGCTTGTCCCTTTGCATCTGGCCTGCTGGCGAACGGCCATGGCGTTGGAGTGTCGTCTTCCTTTTTGGTTAAATAATGAACTGGCTGTGGTCGATCCAGCAGGCCGCTCCTTGCATCTCTGCTGTAAAGTAGATAGTTCCCTTAGTTCTTGGCGGAACGGGCTGCCTCATAAACTTAAGCTTTGAACGCCACTCTTATGTCTCATCTGTCATTATTTTTCCACACGCGATCGAGGATGGCCTGTAGGCATCTCCTAGTCTGAAGGAGGAAGGCTCATACTGCCAGACCAGACCAAACTCTCCGAATTCCCAAGGGGTCCGTCCCTGTCTTGCTGGAGAATGAGATCCGACCAGGAGTTGCCCCACTAGGGATTGAAGCTTTAAATAACGAAGATAGATCCATTACCCTAACGGTTTAGTCGTCTCCAAGTGGCTTAGCGGCCGTGACTGAATATAGGCGAAGACACCGTTTGGACGTCGCGACCGTTTTCTGGGGTGGACGAAAGACGGGAGAACACCGCTAAGGAACGGGAAAAAAAGACAGCTCTCAAAAAAAAAAAGTCCAAGACCACATTTGAGCAGCGCGTCAGCGTCGTTATCATCCTCTTCGTCAACCCACAAGCGCCCGATGGTATCCAGTCAACGCGTCATAACCAACTAAACCTCCCGTTCGGCTGGTCCTCTTGGTTCCAGGAACTTGTGGGACAATCGCAAACTTGCGACCCCTTTCAAGAACCCACTCGAGACATCCACTTCCCCGACGCTGATCAATGCCGCACCACCTGGGACAATCCAGATCTGACTTACTCCATCTCCCCCAGTCGACTTTCTTTGGAATGAGACAGTCCAAAGCCTGCCATTCTTTGACTCCAGGCTTTCGCATCCGCGCGACTATCGATCTAGCTCGTGCCGGGCTTTGATTCCGTCGGGGACCATCCGGTGCTGTGTTCCGCTGCATAATCTGTTCGAAGCACACGATTCCATCAGGTTTTTGACCCTGGCGTCCAGTCGCGACGAGGAAGTTGGAACCATCCCCTCATTCCCCTGCTTCAAGGGTGAATTGACTTCGCTCCTTATTACGGGACGGTTCCCAGTACGAAGTGAAAGTTGACAGAAGCGTTGAGTCGCAAGCCATGCCAGAATAATGGTGGATCAGAGACCAGAGTCGTCGGCCTCTGCCATGCGGGTCGCTGACTCGAGTGTTCATGCTATCATGGATGATGAGACAGTCGCGGCGATGGCACCTGTCCAGTTCAAGTCCATTTCTTCCCCTACGCCAGTCGAGCCACCCCAAGACAGAAAGCTATCGTGTACCAGTACACCATCCTCCGAGGCCCGTTCTGTGAGACTCGTATGCGAATCGGATAGTGCTGAGAGGCAAGATTCTGGGATTGCGACGAACATGTTTGGAGGGAAGGAACTGAGGCACATTCGAACAGCTGATAGTCAGTCCGCGCGCAGCCTCACATCTCCGAGGAGCATCCCCAGTATCGTTGTTGAGGATCAAATTGGTCGCCCCAGCTCGCGCTGGTCAGAGCGGAGATGGGGTGGTCTGAGGGGCAGGAAATCAACTGATTCTGAGAGAAAAGCCGCGCCGTCGCCTTCGCCTTCAGCTCCAGCTGAAGTACCATTTCGTGGGATCACGTTGAACATACCTACCGCATCGTTTGAAGATCTTTCAGTACAGTCTTTGGAGTTCTCTAAGCGTGGCAGCATTCTCGGCAACGGGAATAAAGAGACTAAACCCTCGACACCTTCTGAGAATAAACCAGCAACATCCTCAGGGCTGAGTGACTCAGCAGTCAACGTGCCCAAGACAGACAATAGACGGATGAGGTCTTCCCAGTCGCTGCGGGTGCGGCCAACAAGTGTCCGCTCACCACGGGCAGTCTCCGCGGACGAGGACATGCTGTCCCGTCGCGTCAGGCTTATGTACGAAAAGGGCGAAGAGGACGTTACCGATGCGGAAGTCAGCAATGCGATGGCACTTGAGAATGGCATATTATGGGAGGAGAGCACTCCTACTGAAGGTGGGACAGACGTTGTCTCGGATGTCAAGAGTGTTTCTTCTGTTGGATATGCCAATGGATCTATCAAAAGGGAAGCACATGAACTAGCTGGGGGTATCGAGGACTGGCATGATATCCAGGCGGGTGAGGTAGATCGTTATGGGTTTATTATCCCGCGTTGCAATGGTCACCCTCGCGAGAGCGCACCGGAACCGCAAATCCAACGCGTATCTACAAGTCTTCTACTTGCTTCTGAAACACCCCGTCGAAAGCACACTATAAGACGTGCTCCGTCAACAGTGGCCAGTAATCGTTCCTTCTCAGGACGTTCCCCTGCTCGGAAAATGTCTGATATTCCTAACCGCCCAACCTCTTCACAAAGCGCATATTCATCCCTACAGCGGTCAGGATCTCGATTCCGGACTGCGACCAACCGTTTACCGCACAATAGAGATCGGAGACTGAGGGACGAGGCTGGCGATATGCTCACACTCCCATTCGAAACCCTCGGCTCCAACGATAATGTGGACACACCTGCTGCTCGGGCGATGAGAAAGAAGGAATGGGAGCGCGAAGAGAAATGGACAAAAATGGCGAAGCCTACCAGGAAGACACAAGATGGCGGCGGAATGACGTTTGAATTTGACACCAAGAATTCGAAGCTGATGGAGCGGACGTGGAAGGGTATCCCTGACCGATGGCGAGCTACGGCCTGGTATTCCTTCCTTGCCACAAGTGCAAAGAAAAGGAAGGATAGTCCTACCGAGGAAGCGCTAATGCAAGCTTTCAACGACTTCCAAAACATGTCCTCGCCAGATGATGTTCAGATTGATATTGATGTTCCCCGTACTATCAGTAGCCACATAATGTTTCGAAGACGTTATCGTGGTGGACAAAGGTTATTATTTCGAGTGCTTCACGCCATGTCGCTGTACTTTCCGGAGACCGGATACGTACAAGGCATGGCCGCGCTGGCAGCGACCCTCCTTTCCTATTTTGACGAAGAGCATGCGTTCATTATGCTCGTTCGGCTGTGGCAGCTGAGAGGGTTGGATAGGTTATATAGATCTGGGTTTGCTGGACTGATGGAAGCTTTGGATGATTTTGAAAAAGACTGGCTGGCAGGTGGTGAAGTCGCCGGAAAATTAGTAGGTTACCCACGCTTCGTGGAGTATAGGTATAGGATACATTGTTAACATCGAGTAGAACGAACTTGGAATTCCACCAACCGCATACGGCACGCGTTGGTATCTCACGCTTTTCAACTACTCCATTCCTTTCCCGGCGCAACTTCGTGTTTGGGATGTCTTCATGCTTCTAGGGGATTCCGACATTCCCGGAACCTTACAGCCGCCAACAACTTCAAGTAATGACCATGAATCGCAAGGCCAACCTGCAGCAAGCCCGTTTGGAAAGAGCTTAGATGTCTTGCATGCAACTTCGGCTGCCCTCATCGATGGTATGCGTGAGATTATCCTCGAATCCGATTTCGAGAATGCAATGAAGGTACTCACGAGTTGGGTACCCATCAAGGACATTGAACTTTTCATGCGTGTTGCGAAAGCTGAATGGAAAGTGCACCGAAAAAAGGCAGTCTAAAAAAATGTATAGTTGCGGTCGACAATAGCGGAGGTGGCTCCTACTCTTCGCCGTCGTTCCTGAGTTCATCTTAGCCAGGTCTCTTTTAGACCGAGCTTATTGCTTCAAGATACCCATTATACCCCCACACCGGTCTTAAAGTCTAATGAACCGGTCACATTCGTTAATCATGTTTTCCACATCATTTCTTTTCCAAATGCCCTGCCTATAGGGCTGGTTATGCCATGCCACCTTTGATCCATTCTCATCGCACTGGCCGTTCTCACTTGGGGTTCCTTCAGATTGTGCTATCACTCAACGGCCGTGCCTAATCTAATCACTATATAATTCCAGAATACGATACCCCCATGGAACGGCACATTGTTTTCCTCTTCTTGTTCCATTTTCACCATATTTCTTGTTTGCCTTTTACCAAAGACCAAGATACCAGCATCAACTTCTCAAGATTTCTTTTGTTACCGCGTCTAATGTGTTTGATTTTCTAACGACGTGCTATTGCAGAAGGTGAGAGAAAAGTACAAATTATCTAGTTAGCCCCTGAAGCGTTTGAGAGCAACAAGGGTTGTTTAGGGGGATGTTAATAGGTTGGGTGCATAGGACGAATATATTTGCCTATTCCAAAGTACTTAGTTTTTATAATTTTTCTTGTTATAACTGTCTTTATTTGTATGTGCTGTAAATGTAGAATACATATGTAAAGGAGAGTATCTATCGGGTTGAACTGTGTTTTCGTGCGGGTAGGCTATACGTGTACTGCCTATTCTATGAGTAAGTCCTAGGTGCACGTGGAACCAGATTATTTTGCATACAGATTAGTTACTGGAGGAATCAGAAGGGAATCCAGCTACTTGAGGACGATGCTATGTGACTAGTTATCAATTTGGTTCTATCTCAACCGTCATTCGTATATCATAAGCTTTGTCACACAAATGTACTCATGTTCACGTGTATACACATCTTACACCACTACCTCGTATCAGAAACATAAACCCAACCTCCATCATCCGTCTTAACAAGGCCAACACGTCTCATACTAGGGCCTTTATATTCCTCAAACAAGTCCTCGGTGCTGGTCGCTCTCTTTGTCGCTCCTGGTTCGAAATGACTAGCCACAACCCCAAACACGCTCAAACGTGCCTGTAGATCTCGATACCTGGCGGGACGATGCATCAATGTGTTTACAGCCAGCCCAATACCGATCATGACATAAAGGAGACAGAGAGCAATAAGGAAAAACAGCGGAGCTTTCGGGACGCGAGTGACGAGGAGAGAATGCCTGCTTTGTTCTTTTGTGTTTTGCCGCAGCTGATAGAAGCGTGCTGCGTTAGCTAACGTCACAGTATCGAGTTGAGAGGCGTATGAATCTGCCATTTCTTGAGATGTGTTGCTTGCTACAGCGGCAAGCTGGACCATGTAGCCTAGCTGGTTTGATACGGTGCCCACGCTCACCCATCGCCAGGCGATTCCGAGGGTGCTGTTGCTGGGCGGTGTAAGTGTGGCGGAAGAAAGGGAGCCGTTTACATCAGACGACACGGTCCCTGCAGCGGATATCACATCCGCCATCTTATCCTAATCGGTACTTGGCATCAGCTGTTCTTGCCTTGTATTTCGTTCACATTCCGAGGGGAGAGGGGAATAGTTTCTTGTTTCATGGTATGGTATTTTTTTTCTCCTGGATTGTTTTTGTTTTTGTGTAGAGTAATCATGAATAAGCACGTGGGGGTAGGGGGAACTGGAATTGGGGGATTGGGATTGGATATTTGGTTTGGTGTTTTGCCTTGTTGTAACAGAGCGCCGCGCCGGCTGCGAATGCCTGCAGAGATGACGCAGACGCGAGATGTTCAGACTGTCATTAACATATTATGGTTCAATTGCTTTCTTGAAACTCTGAGGTTATTATAGGTTCGTGACCCATTAGCACGATGAACACTTGATGAATAGACGTAATTAATCGATATATTCATAATCGATATCATCTTGTTTGCAACGAATACAACATATTGCCCTTTGCTGAGCAAGATTAACAGTAGCAGCCCGCAGCAGTTCCCTGTAGATATTCATATCAAGCTCCGCCATTCTTCTGTCGTCGAAATTCTTGAATAGACTTCTCTCTGACTCAGGGATTATGTCTGTGATTTTAATAGTTGGGTTTTTTGAACCCAACTGTTCCGGCAATACAGTCTGTATATGGAGTCAGCAAATGATATCTCAAGACGACAGGGGACTATACAATACGCGAGCGTAGCCTGAGAGAATTATTCTCTATGGTCCATTGCTCTAATGTTGCCTCTATTGGTCCCACCCAGTCCTCCGCAAAGATCTGAGACTCTATTTCATCGTACGTGTCCGGGTTTGATTCTGTTTCACAAACATCCAGTTCAATCCCTTCATTCTCTCTTGCTATTGTCGTACCGAACGAAATGAGAAGATTCTTCAATCTCTGTTTCGCTTCCTTGGTGTTTTGTCGAGATTTTCGAGTCTTGATATCCTCATTTATATCTATGAGAACAACAAGTTGCACTTTTCCTCCGGACCTTTCTAACCACTGCTGAGCGTCATTCAAGAGATCTTTATAGCTTTCTGAAAAGCCCACTTCGAATATGACGCTCGGAATTGGCGTGGAATCTGGAGGTCCGTAGAGAATGACTGCGTCAGGATACTTGGTCCATGCTTGTGGTTTTGTGCCGGCTGCGGTGATGACTGTTCTGGAAAGCGTGACTCCAGTTGTGCCGCAACTGACATTATCTTGCTCTGATGCCGTTACAAATCCGGTAGTAAAGGCTTTCAGAAGAAATCTCGATACAAGAAGTGAGACGGCATCATGAAGAGGCCTAGACATCGCATATAAACGGAGGACACATTTTTCTCTGTCGTATGTGAACCTTCGTTTTTGTCGAGCGGCAGATCTGAGAATCGTTTCCACAGACCTACTTCTGAATATATTCTCGGGGATCTGTAGAAGGAGGTCGTGAAACGTGGCTTCTGACGCAAAAAAAGAAGATATGTACTTTTCTGCAGTGTCTATCAATTGTATAGCGATCGCTGAGCGTGGAAGATTCTCATTAATCGGTGAGCCAGTAAGATCTGTAAACTCTGAGAAATGACGCTGTGTATGCGACTCGGTACTAACTATAGCCTGAGATAAAGCCATGGTTGAGAATAAAAAAAAGAAATGAATGAATTATGGTAGAGTAGGTGTAGGAACTGATGAAGAAGAGTGAGGAAAGTGCGAGCAGGGTGAAGTGAGAGTAGTGAGGAAGGTACAGGTGCCTAATAGTTTGGTGGATTATTTATGACGTCAGGAAATCTCCGCCGCGCCACGCAGGGGACTCATTAGTACTCTTCATCTAATGAGGTGCTATCTTCACCAATAAATAACTGTAGAGAAAGATCATTTATAGTATAGAGAATCTGCGATGTTGACTGTGTGGGTTGAGCGAGTTTGAGAAGTCGGACGCAATGAGGATAGGTTGCGGTTGAGAATTGGGAAAAGGTTCAGGATGTAACCTTGTCGAGGCGTACAAAGGCACTCGCTTGAAAGACAAAGACAAAGGTTTATATGCTTATACCAAAAATTTAGATCTTTATAAGGTCACCTATATTTTTTAAAAGACAAAGATCGCTCAGATATTCTAACTGATATTTATGATCAACCTCCAGCTTCTAGTGAAATTGTTTAACTTATGTTTCTGGTGTTCTTGAAACTTTCCCTAGACTTATTGACTTAGTGGAAATCCTTAGATTAAAAGAGACTATTATCATCTTAGCCATAATTGAAAAAAATGAATATTAATATCTTATGATGAAATTTTAGACTAATTGTATGGGTAAGTTAAACTTAGTGATTTTGCTCTCCCTGTCTGCCTAAGAACATATGGAAGTCCCAAGTTGTAAAAAAGGGACATATGTAGAAAACAAAGTCTGACTGTTGATAGTTGGCTCAGTGCTGCTATTACTGTCGCAACCTGACTCTCTAGAATTTATACACTCTCTAGATAGATTTCTACTGTCTATTTTACATACTGTCCTCCGCAAAGGTTGCAGTTGCTGGCCGCTAATATAGATTCCGAAACCCAGACAGTACTACAATTAAGATGTCGAGACCTATGCAACACTGAATGAAGAAATATGCGCTTCGCAACCCATCTCTTAGCACCAACAAGCCTGACTCATCAGCCACCCTCTAATCTACCTGGATCATAGGCTACTGTAGACAGTGCTTTTCTAATTCCCTCTATTAAGACAACAGATGGTTTTGATAATCAAAATGAAGCTATATATAGCTGCAATATACTGCCCCAAGAGGATAATATTTCTATGCTTCAGAGTTCAGAATAATAAACAAGATATGAACGATATAGCATACTGTGTCTTGAACGCCCTTCCTCCAGAAGACTTGAATGAGTCCAAGGCAATAAAAGAAGAGTAAAACTTAAAGCTTTTATACAAGAAAGCTATTCTCGTAATTTATGCTATGCAGAAGATTATCTTAATAGTAATATTGTTAAGGCTAATAATCTACTACTATATAATTATTTGCTGCTAAGGAAATGCCACCTTCTTTATCTCTAAGATAAGTCTTAGATAATGAGTCTGAAGAGATATAACAATTATAACATTCTAGATCCATAGAAATATTTAAGATAATTTTGCCATTTGTGTAAGAAAACAAAAATTTCTTGACAATAATAATTATCTTTACCTAAAAATTCTATAAACATCTACCACATGCCCTCTCTAAGGAAACCCCTAGATTCGCTCTCAAGATTAAAATCTCAATTCTGTCGCTAATTTTCTTAATCCCCCCTTAAACGAGAGAGAAGGACATCGATGTCGATGTGATCTTGATGGTACTAGAATGAAACCCACAATCATCGAGGAATATACCGCAGCAGAATGATAATACCGGTTTTAAGAGACCAACAGCCAGGCATTTTTGCAGACAGTGTCTTATTCAACAGGAGGATTACACAAATTTTGAGTTTAACGCAACGTTTCTCGGACGTTTTCATCATCAGATCTATTTTGCTAGAGGCACGGATGTCAAAGATAAAAACTAAAGCTGCATATGAGAGAATATGTCGCGAATATGGGCTGTCATCTGAGTCTTCTCCGCTCTTGAAAGTCGCGCCCTGTCTCAACTCGGTCTTAGTTTGCCATTCTCATTGATCTATGCCATTCGGAGTTTGCAAGAATATCTAAGACCGCTCACGGTCACAATCAATTTCAAGAAGAAATTTTAATACCCGAAGCCTATCTTCAGAAATATCAATTTTCACAATAGACAAAGTCGAGATAAAGAAGAGTAAAGCTTTTCGAGATGCTAAAAACAGACCCAATATGCATATTGGTCTTCATGGCATCGAGCAGTCACAAGAGTACTAGCCAGCTAGTAATTGTAACATGCTAGCTAGCGAGTATAAGCATCAGTGAGTATTCTGATAACCGCAATAACGCATTTGCGTGCAAATACTAATTGCTCCAACAACTTTTATAAGCAGTTTGTGCCAACACACAAGTCATTGCGATATCGAGAAAGTTCTCCTATGACAGGAAAGCTTTAATTAGACACTTCTCTTGTTCTTCAAAGGCTCATTCAAACTCACCCACCTCGAACTCTCGGCAAAAGTTAGAGATATATGTCAGCTTTATCCATAAATATCAAACGAGCTTTCAGATACTTCGGAAGTAACTATAGAGAAGAGTGAAACTAAGGATATTGGCAATGATGATATTGAGGGAATGGCGCCACTTCTTAAGTGTAAGAAACATAGTGATCTTCATCTATGGTTGCTAATTAAACATAAACAGGTTGCATTATTTCTATCGGCACATGTGTGACTCTCAAAACTACATAATGTATCTTTTCAAGCGTTACAAGATGCGTATATTTAAAGACTATAATAGTTATTCGATGACTGCGTCAGGAACACTGCCGCTAAAGTGGTTTTAAATTGTCAGCCCTGTATATCAGTAAGTGCCTAATAAGTTGCTAACGCTCACAATGTGGCCCTAATGTAAGTGTGGTATAGAAACAAGTATTTCACACCAACAATCACCAAAGAAGATTACGTGCGCTTCTAGGAAAGATAATTCGGTAAGCTTATCGGAATATCTGTTCACAAGTTATCTCAGAGACGAGTTTTCTTATATATTCAACCAGTTGAGAAAGAGAGAACAAACATGGACCATGTTCTTCCACTGCCTACGCTACGATTTAGTATAGAGATACAAGCCATAGTACCAGCAATACACTTTAAGAGGTAATATATGGTTCCTGTGACGACTGTAATTTTTAAGACTCGTCAGATAGAGGTTCAACTTGGTGAGAGGAGTTTATGCCTCGAATATAAAGTATTCGTAAACAGCTAAAATTACCAATGATACTTTTTCCGCCGCATGAAGATAAGAAGAAAGTGTGTAGACAAATTAATACATTAGAAGCTGTCGCTGTAGCAAAGGAAATTCCTAATTTTATTCAGTGAATATTGAATCTACAGGGTAGAGTTCATAATATATATATGTATATCCCGCCAGGAAAGCCCTCGTTGTATCTAGGATCGGTGGAAGAATGCTTAACCACATATAAAAATCGCTAAGTCCAGCGAGAGTCCCTTTTGGATATGTTTTATCCCAAATAAAACTCCTGTAAAGACAACTTGCGCATGGCATATAGAAACGGCAAGGACTTAAGAATATTCTTTGGCAGCGTCTGTTACTCAGATTGCCTACCAAATTCCGAGTGGGCACTTTAACTATCCTCCTGGCTGCCCAGGTATCTTGCGTGGAACTTCTAGCCCTCCGCAAAGTGTTCATCTTTGCTTTCTTTGCCTCATCTTCCACCCGTCTTGTTGCCATCAAAAAGACTTAGTCTATCTATCACCATCCTACATTCATGTTCTTTTCCATCTCCCATACTCGATCTATCAACAACACGGTCTGCAGGCACTCGAAGAAGCGGTGTGTAACGGTGCCCTGGAAGGCTCGATTTGTCGCTGGTATCTTCCACCCGGTTATTCCCCTTCTCTCAGCTCCTACCTAGCAGGGTTATATTTTCATCAGCTAACCTGCAGTGTCCAAACCTAGATCTTGCAAATCAGCCCTAGCAGGGACCTGGATCCGACAGCAATATAAATAGACTGTCGATAGCAGAGCCATCAGTAATGCTATTCCTAGCACCCCAGAGCCAAGGATACAATTTGGGTACATTCTCTCCACTTGAAATCTCTCGCATTTCCACACCCACCCGCGTCAACAACCTACTGTTTCTACCATCACCAACCATGCCACAAGCAGTTCTATAGTCTATTTTTTTTTTTGGCAATTACTTGCACAGAAAGGAGCTAACTCCACATATACATGGTCAAATTGCTTAAGCCCTTGGTTTATCTCGCAACACACGCTAGTTCTATGGTCTGTTAGATAGGAAAACGAACCGACAATAACAGTAGATAAAAAGCGAGTCTAACAAGAACTTTGAAAATCGACATCTAGCCATTTGGCTCCCGGGATACCCCAGGCCATACCCACGAAGATCTGGCCCAGTAGGCCGCAGTAGATGATTCGATCGAGGACATAATTAACGACGTTTAAGATGAGGAGGAATGATGCACCCCCGAAACGCCCAACGGATCCGACCCACCGCCACCTTCATCCGTCCCTCTTTCTCTTTGCAACCGCTTTAATCGTCTCACCAACGTCCCGACGCACAATGGCCCGATCATCGTACAGAGCATAATTGCCCATATGACAATGAGGTAAATGTCTAATGTTTCTGTTTTTGTCTCTTCCGCGTTGGAAGAGGAGTAGATTCCCTTGCTTTCAGCGAGGGAAGAGACGAGGAAGCCAATCTCACCGCGGGCCACCATTGCTGTGCCGAGGATAGAGGCTGGGTAAAGAGATCGGGGTTTGGGCCGGCGGGAGGTTGGTGTAGAGGGGATTGAGCTCTGTTGTTGGTTTTGGAGGACTTTTACTTAAACCAAACACTGATTGACTGTCGTCTCTTTTCAATAATTGGACAACGAGCCAGGTATCTGTATGGGAGAAACATGGAAGGAAATTATAATACGTGAGAACATTCTATGTATTAGAAAATGACATTGTTCTGTACCTGATATTATATTATATTATATAAAAAGGGGAGGCAACCCGAGACAAAAATACCCAATAATGGAATCAGCAGACCGGGCTGCAGAACGGTTGGTTATCAGGTTATTTTGAGGTTGTCTAGATCTTGGTCGCCTTAACCAAGACTCCGTCCCGCGGGCGCAACACTAACCGCCACATCTTCAACTCGTCAGGGTCAGTCACCGAGGTATCCCGATCAAACTGGAATTTGCTGAGCAACGAGCAGAGAATCGTCTTCATCTCCGTCTCGGCAAACTTACGACCTAGGCAGCCACGAGGTCCCTGAAGGAAGGTCATGTAGGCATTGGTCGTGTATGAGTCTGGCAGATGGTCCCATCGGTCGGGGTCGAAGATGTTAGCCGTAGGTCCCCAGTACTCGGGCATGTGGTTAATCGTGTTTGCAAGGACATAGATAGTGGTGCCTGCAGGAACGAAGTAGTCACCAAGCTTGTCATCAGCAAGAGACTGACGGACAGTCATGGGGATCGGAGGAATGTATCTCAGGGACTCTCGGCAAACATTGTCCATGTATGGCAGCTGGTCCGGATCAATTTTCTTGAAAATCTCGGGATCATGGCGACCAGCATCGTTGAAGAGGAACGGGTAGTGCTCTCGGATTTCCTCACGGAGCTTCTTCTGTACGTCCTGGTGCTTGGTGAGGAGGTGGAGCGTCCAGGCAACACCGGTGGCAGTTGTATCATGGCCGGCACCCAAGAAGGTCATCACCTGGTCGCGCATGGTTTCAAAGCTAAGACCCTTCTCTCCGGCAGCCTCAAGCTTCATATTATCCCGAACGAGCAGCGACAGAATATCCTTGTCCGCCGGGTTGACGCTGGCCTGCTTCTCCTTGATGATATTGGTGGCCTTTCCAACGATGATCTCGCGAGAGAACTCCATATCGCGGTTCATCTTCGCAGGGAGATACTTGGTGATGGGGAAGAACGCCTGCAATCCGTGGAGTACTCTGGACCAAATATCAAAGACGAAGACAGCACGGTACGCCTGACGAATCGGGGTCTCTGGGTGCTCAAGGGAGTTGATATCGGAACCAAAGCCGGCCTCGCCGATAATGTCCAGCGTAGTGCGGTTCAACCACTCCAGAACCTCAAAAGACTTGGTCTTGGCATTCGCAAGGGACATCTCCTTCTCCCAGAGATCTGCCATCAGAATTGCCTTGCTCCAGAAAATGGGCGCAAGCGTACGAATGGACGCAATAGAAAAACCGGGAGTCAGGGCCTTGCGCTGGTGGACGTGTGCACCACCCTCAGCGAGGAGAACGCCCTCACCCAGGATACGAAGCATCCACTTCCTAGCTCTGTCAGGCTTGGGATAGTTGTAAGGGTTCTTGACGGTCATATGCTTCAGGGCGTTATCATCCGCAATCGACAGTCTCTCCGCTCCCAGCGGGAAGAAGTACCGGATGATCGGGCCATGCTCCTTGTGCCATCGACGCTGAGGGATACCGACCTCTTCCGTGATGATGGTGAAAAACTGTCCCCAAAGAGGGAATCCAGATACGGTAGGCACAACACGAAGAGGAGAGATATAGAAAGGATAGATGTACGACTTGTAAAAGACCCAGGCAGGGATTGCAACTGTGTAAGTCCAAAGCAGAGCCGTAAATGTGTCCAGAGATGTGGATCTCGACACAACACCAGCACCAAGGGTAGATGCCAGAATCAGAGTCGTGAAGGACAGTTGAAATGGTGCTTTGCCTGGTGTAGGAGCAGCCATTGTGGAATGTTGAAACGAGTGAACTATTAAGAATGGCTCAGGACACGTTCATGCAGTAACGTTTGGCCCTGATAATGGAAAGAAGGAAGAAGGTCGGTTTAGGTGACAGGAGAGGATCTTCCCGTTTATACTGAGATGATCTACCAGCCGATTCTTATACGAACCCGGCGTTTCCTCCGGAGGGCAGGGAGGAGACGATTCCGGTCCACTACCACGCCGAGACTGAGAAATCAGACCACATCCATAAGAGTATCCAGGGCAGGGGGATAATTCCTGGTTTTCTCAGTGGATAGGCTCCATTGGTGCCACGAACAAAGGGAGCGGCAAATACTTTGACAGAGCACAAAGCATCATTACCCAAAATAGGTGTAGATCGCGGCCATTAATGGTGTCGGTCTGACAGAGTTCAGGTGGCCTCAATTGCGGCGCGTGTGGCGTCCCAGAGCCGTGTCAAGGATGGTTGAAAACTACGTCCACAGGCACGGATGAAGGTAGAGAAAGTGGAGGCCATGAGTCCATGCTGCAATGTAATGCCCATGGTGAAGGGACAGTTAAACCAAGGGATTGAAGGAGCATTCCTTTCTCGGCATAGTGGAGCGCACGGATGCGGCTGTATAGACGGTACGAATCGTATTGTGTAACATTGTCACATTTCTAGTTGGTATGTTACAATCCGTATTGTTGACATCCCGACCGGTAGAAGATCTCCGAGATCTGTACTTTAGCGCTATCAACATCCCTGCTTAGCCTAATTAAACTAAAAGCGGCCCACTTCATAGTGCGAACCACCCCAGCGCCTAGCAAGTAAGGCACTTTCCTTATTTTACATATCTGGTTAATGGCAGAAAAGGCAGTTCGCTTACAGATTATGCGACTTAGATAGGCCAATGCTTTGAAAGTCCACGTCACGGTGTAACTTCATGGAAATTTCATGTAACCCGTCTATCACTGTTTCTCACTCTGTACTCTCTTCTCTATAGAAGTTACGAGTCGTATGGTAGGAGTCAAATCTCCATAGAAGGAAGCTAGTGGGTCTTCCTTGCGGGAGACGGCAGGCCGGAATGGACAAAACTGGGTACCCTCAGACCAGGTAATAACAGTTTGAGAACTAAGGAAATGTATTCACAAGCGCTATGAGCGGTGATCCTGTGGACAACAATTGATTGCAAATTATCGTCATGGTCGTGTGGGCCCACCGCGCAAAAAAAGGAATTTACTAAGCGAAATCACGTATTCCTTGCAAAGATTTCTCGGATTCGGGATTCAAACAGGAAGACTCGATCGGACTTCCGATGACCCACACAGATCTAGAGTTTCCACGTATTCATTTATGCCACCTCAAAAGATAATGCTCGTATAGAAGCGCAAGCAATCCAATGGGGAGTATCTTACTCTATCTGTGCTGAGGTGATCGAATTTCCCTTTTTGGTCCCTGTCCCGTGTTAGGTTCGCGGATCCGATGAATATTCAGTAAAACAATAAACTCAGCGCTGTCTCCAAAAGCCAAGTTATCAAATAAGATGACCCGTCACATGTCAAAATACTTTTTTTCGGCTGCGTGTTCCGCGGAAGGCTTCTTAGTGTACATGGAGTCCGAGCCACGATGGAAGTACTCTAATCACTAGCATCAACATGCGGCATGGATGGATTCTATTTCTGCATCTTATCTTTGAAAACTGTGGGATTGGTCAAACTGCGGAATGGGAACGCAATATTGATTGGTTCTGAACCCTTGATGGTGTATCCGCAACAACAGCAAGGTGGCCTGAATTCAGATGATAGCAGATTCCAATTCCCTCAAGGGGGGGTGGGAAGTGAGGATGTAAACAGAGTGGTACAAGGGAAGACAGCGGTACGCAGTGGGTCTTCAAGGGAAATACCATGCCACGGGGGATGGAAGGAAATATTGGGTCTCCTGAAGTGCTTGATACCGAAATGGGAAAAAGTATATATCCTAGTGATTTTAGTTTCCGGTTGCATAGATCTGTTTGGTTTCCATCTTGTTCATCCACGGGCTTTTCCGGTTTCGGTTGGTGGGACTCGATGGTCGTTCTTTCCCAAGTAATATCCATATAGCCTTCAAGAGACGCTGTTTTGCAGCTTCTATTTATCCCTCTTATTTCTCTGCCGTGCAGAAATTCGAGTACCGGTACCCAGCCTTCGCTAATTACACTCTCCGCTCTCTTGTCGTTTAATTCTCTTCATCAGTTCTCTTACCTATATAATCTTCTCTTCTCGTGATTGTTTTCTGCAGACTTGTCACCATGTCTGCCAGCTCTCTGGATGCGTTCTACGGCCCAGCAAGCATCCCTTTGCTCAAGGCTTCCCCATGGGCACTATTCGACCGGGCGTGGAGTACCGTTATGGAATATCCCGCTGATGAGTTCCGATTTATTCCTGGAAAGACGCCTATGGCGACTTTGAAGGAGACTCTGATCGGGATTTCTCTTTACTACATCACCATCTACACCGGTTGGGAGTTCATGCGGAAGCGTCAGCCATTCAAGCTGAACACTTTGTTTATGATACATAACTTCATCTTGACCGGTGTCAGTGGTGCACTGTTGGTGCTCTTCTTGGGCCAGCTTATTCCATCGCTCTGGAAGCATGGACTCTACAACTGTATCTGCAGCCAGCCCGGCTGGACAAACGAGCTGGTCACTCTCTATTATGTGTGTCTTTCCCCGCTTTACGTCCACCCTCGCAATACAAACTGATAGGTCTTCTAGCTCAACTACCTCACTAAATACGTCGAGCTACTCGACACTGTGTTTCTCGTGCTCAAGAAGAAACCATTGAGTATGTTTCCCTATGCTGCCAGATGAAATTGCCTGTCACTAATGACTGTCTAGCCTTCCTGCACACCTATCACCATGGTGCAACTGCCTTCCTCTGCTACACTCAGCTTGTTGGCCGCACTCCCGTCTCCTGGGTGCCTATCACTCTCAACCTCACCGTGCATGTTGTCATGTACTGGTACTATTTCCAGAGTGCCAGAGGCATTCGCGTCACATGGAAGGAATGGATTACACGTCTGCAGATTGCTCAGTTTGTCCTAGACCTTGGTACATTTTACTAAACGCTTAATTGACACTGGGTTGCCGAACTAACTTGGCTCAGGGTTTATCTATTTCGCCTCCTACGACTACTTTGCCAGTGTCAACCCTCAGCTCAGCCTTCCTCACGTCGGAAGATGCGGTGGAGAACCTTTCGCCGCAACGACAGGCTGCATTATCCTCAGTTCCTACTTAGTGCTATTCATTTCTTTCTATATTGCGACCTACAGAAAATCCGGTAGCAAGACCCGGAAAGCTGGTGCCAAGGAAACGGCTACCGCTATGACCACTGGACGGGCTGCGGAGACCTTGAAGACAGCCCGCAGCAGACTCGGGAACGCTAGCATCGACATTGTCGAGTCCGGTAGCCGGGGCCAGTGGACTGCGACCGCCCTTCAGGGAAAGACCGAGTAAATGCGCTGGTGATCTGACTCGCGAAATACAAGGACGACATCAAGAATCCTACGACTGGCTGTCATATTTCGTCGTTCTCTACGGTCCCTGCAGTTTGCATGGGCACTATGTGGGTCGCGGACGGCAGAACGGGCTCGATGGATCTGAGTTTAGCCTAGTCGAATTAATAGCAGCCTCCTTGCTCAGGAGTTTGCGCCATTGGACGCCTCGTGTCTGATTTTTACTGTCCATAGTCCTTCTGCAGTCATCACGGCATTTGGTTCATTGA
Organism: Paecilomyces dactylethromorphus; assembly: GCA_029606265.1. Lineage (NCBI taxonomy): Eukaryota > Fungi > Ascomycota > Eurotiomycetes > Eurotiales > Thermoascaceae > Paecilomyces > Paecilomyces dactylethromorphus. Next base: position 1,407,134 of record JAPVCE010000031.1, on the reverse strand, counting down.
CTTGACACCTCAACACTTCGCGTTTTCGAGTCTGTATCCATCCAGCAGCTTATGGGGGGCACTAATGGAGGTTTAATGGTTGTCTTGTATGCTACCTTCACAACACATACATACTCTTGCGTAATGGTCCTGTGTGACACCCTATTTATAATATCAACGTCATTATTTTCAGCAAGATTATGGTCAGTGCATCATCGTAGTGATATGGATAATTCAACCTGAGCGGATCGAGCGAAATTAGGGTCCACAACAGGATGAATAAGGGTGTTGGATTACTATGTCTGATGAACCAGCATCTTAACGACCGTGTAAATGCCTCAGGTTCTAAGACGTGGCCGATGACCGAGACCGTCAACCAAAAAAGGTCATGCAGGTATCAGATACCTACTGAGAGCAATTTATCACCAGCCCCATCTTAAGATGCAACTGTTTTTTGACTTCTTTTTACCTCCCTGTATTTCGCCATTTGCGTCTACATTTTCTCATGCCCAAAGGAGGGTTTGCGACCTGTCTGAATCCGGAAAGTCTTGACAATTGGACTTACGCCTAGATCTTCAGCTGGTCCAGACATTGTTCCCATGATTCATCATCACAAGGAACCCAGCATTCTTGAACCAAGGTAACATCCTATTTCATTATGTCTGGTTGTCTTGGGAACCATGGTTCCTATCGTCCATGTGCTTAATTTATTCGGGATTCACGAACTCGTGGACCGTACCCGTTCCGTTCCCATACTCTTTTTCTGGTTGAGCCAAGCTTTCCTTTGACATGGCGGCCCTGACGATCTCCGTTCCTCTTTAACCTTTCATACTATCACATTGTTTATTTCTTTTGTCTGTGCACATCCGCCTTTTTAGGCTTTGTCTTTTGCCAATAGATAATCTGCAGACTATTCCTGCGTGGCTCAAATCAATCTCCCCGGGAAGCGGGAGGGTACGGGAACCATTATTTATGTACTCTGCTGAGTACTTGCTCAGTACTAGTGGGTACTTTTTCTGAACTGCATTGCATACACTGTCCTACAGAATGTCTGCTCACCTTATTCGATATTCTAGTATGGTTTTTATTTTTCTTCAGAAGTGGCGTGGACTTATTGTAGGCTGTCGCAATCATTTGACGTATGCAAACATGGTACGGTCGGTCCTTCCAAGCAATTGAACTTTAAAAAAAATATGTTCGAACATTTTATTGGACATAGACGGTTGGAGTTAGAGTCAGATTCATGGGCAACCAGGCTACGGTCTCTCGCGCCGGAATTGTCACTTGTTACACATATAATGCCTGTTGTGGTGACATTTTATCATTCCATTCTGTCTAGGCTATGATCGTGGGCCTCCACAACATAGTATCAAGAAATGATCGACAAAGTCATCTGAACTGTGCGGAAGAACAAAAATAGAAAAATTTGCCAAGTTACCTCTTCTGGAAAGTGATCTTCGGTAAGGGATGGTATCCTATCGGTGTGGCCGTTGGTTCGTATTTTACCCATATACGGATCCGTCAAGGGTCCCTCTTCCGGTTTTCGACTCAGTTGAACCCCACGATGAACGCAGTGCGCAAGACGAACAAGTAGGAATTACTCAGCTACCTGTAGAGTGTCCTTACAACATATGGTGAATATCAATGCCTAATGAGATCTACGATTGCACCGCCACAAAATTTTGGTTTTCGCATTGCCACTGACTCACATACCCCTTGCTTCTAGACGAAATTAGACCCTTGGCATAAGAACAAGCGCTACATCGCCTGCATATTCTCATAGAGCTTCTCATTTGCCATTCTCTTAAGGCCACGCTTATTTCCTGTATTGTTTAACCTAAGAAGGCGTATCGGTCAAATGTTCGGTATTTATCTTATTTACCGCTTAGAAAAAATACAGCAACGTAATATCCGCAAGGTCGATCTTTGAAAATCCCTCGTATCTTTTCTATCATGAGACAATGGAAATTCAGCAAACATGATGAATCATCTGGTCCTTTCTCGCACATACGAGATATATGTAGGAAGTACCACGTATCTACGTGGATACCATGCAGCTATACTACTGGTCAATAAATCCTCGTACCTTCTGCCCCAACAGAACGATATCCACAGATCCGGAGAACCCGTCAAAGGTAGAAGATCCTTTCCCTTCCCTTCTTGACATGGCTCCATTGGGTACCAAGGGATCGACCCAGATAGGAACCAATATTTCTTCCATGTGCAGACGCCCCCAATTAGTAATTAACATAATGAGTAATCGACACGATCGGAGATTGATTCTTGCATACAGCCTGCCCCGGCATACCTCCTACATCCGTAAAATCCGAGCACACATGGCTTTCTCCAACCGTGAACCTTCTTATCCTGTCAGAAATAGTATTCTATCTGAGATGACGGGATAGCTCTCCTGGCTAGCTTTGGCTCTCAGGCCACTTGCCAGGGTCTAGAATCTATGATCTCACCATGTACCAGTAGGTACTATACAGTAGTTTCTCTGCAGAGTATCCTGTACGTAAGCAGAGCCCTGTTAAGTAGTGGACTTTACTAACCCGTCAATGTACATCTGGATATCAGATGTATAGGTATGAAACCTAGTCCACGTGTTGCCACTGTTGTCATTGCCTTTGAACATGTGGGCATGAAGACGACTGTCCGCCGATAGGTACTTTCATGTCCCAATACTGTACTCGTCATATGTACAACGATAAGGATCGTCGTCGATCAAAGACTGTTCTGCAGTAAGCAGCCACATCTGGTTCGTAATCTCCGCCTGAAATCAGGCGGTGAGATCTTCACGAGGGTGGAGAAATAAAAAAAAAGGTTTCAGACACAAATCAAGAAAAACACTTTTTGCAAGGTAATAATTATCTGATACTACTGGCTGCTATGCAAGAGAAAATAGGTATCTGAAACTAATTTCTTACTCTCGATAGACCTATCACTCATGCTGATGCTGATTCTGCTTGTGCATATGTATATATCTCTCTCTGCTTATTCGGTGCCCATGCAGGACGTTAGCGTGGCTACGATCATGTCTACACCTACAGCTAACGCTGAAACCCGTAAGCCCCACCTTATTTACTGCCTTACAGGGATATTGCTGATACGAACGCTGCAGGGCTCGAGTAGCTAGGAAATACAATTACATGTGGGAACCTAGCAGATTGTAACGTCTTCCTTTATTAAGAAAATGCCCCAAGAGGGAAAGATGGTACGCGAGATAAGAGTATCTACTACATACTGTTCAAACGGAGCTGATGAGTCTCATCTTACCAAGACTGATGTACATCACCAAGTGCTTAGATAGAGTCTTAAGGTGCATGATCCGAATTCTAGGCTCGATCCACAGTTATCTGTGTATTCAGATAGGCGACCAGCTAAGGGATAATCTGCAGATAATCGTCTTTTTGCTTTTTCGTTCAGTTTTGACTTAGCACGAGCCTTTTAGGCATAATAGGTCACAAGAGATATAGAAGTTGGATGAAAGTCAAAGCATCATGCAGTGAAGCAGACGCAATCTAATTAAGTCTAGTAGAAGAAAAGCCATAGGTACATGGTCATGGGAATCATGGGAAAGGAAGATTAACCAAAAAAAAAATGTAAACGGTTTAGTAGAAGATCAAAGGACCCCGAAATCAGAACACCGCCTCCACCACCTCTCTCCACGGAGAACTGGCCTAGCAGGACGGACGAACTCCGGGCCAACTCGAGATCATTAAAGTTCACTGTGCATTAATAGTTCATTCAATGGGCCATCTCACCACAGATCCCGACGCACTCCCAGGGCCTCAGCGTCAGCGGTGAACTCGCCCTCTAGACGATCAAGCTCGGCGAGGGACTTCGCGATCTCCATACCCCGCTGTCGTTCGCGCTCAACCCGTTCCCAGGTCCACTCGTCCTGTGCGTTCTGGCCCATCTTATTCGGACCGGCGGACAGGCCGGCCTCAGAGACATCGGACTCGGAGGAGAAGTACGCCGCCAGTGCATCGCACGTCATCTCAATCTTGTGAGCGATCTTGAATGGAATATCATACACCTCTTCAGCTTGGCGCGACAGCTTCAGCTTGGCAAGTGGTTCCTCTTCTAGGGCCGCAAAGAAGTCCTCCTGATCCGGTCTGGCAGGCAGCAGACCAGAGGCCTGCAGCATAAGCTCTGGCGGGATCGTTCTCCGACCCTTCTTCCAGACACACTTGCTGAGTGAGGATGCAAAAATCGCATCTTCCTTCTTGGCAAGATCCTTCAGCTTGCCTTGGCAGGGCCCTCGCCCGGGAATCAAGGTGAAGGAGCGCGGCTTGACTGCATCCTTGCGGACAAAGTGAGTGACGATGTACATCCACTTCTGGTCCCAGGTGAGAACCCGCGTCCAGATCTCGTAGCGTTGGCAGGGCTTCACCTCCCGTCGAAAGGTGCAGCTGACGGCCCCAAGAGCGAGTCCGACCATGCCGTTAGCATTGCCTAGGAGTCCGAGTGCTTTCGTGTTACGCGCATGATCAATGCCACGTCTGAAGAGAGTGCACATTAAATGGCATCTGGCAATATCAAGGTCGGCAAAGTATGTGCTATTTGACTCTACCAAATGTTTTAGCAGCCCGTCGAGATATAGTTTTCACAAACAAGTACTCACTGTGCAAATTGTAGTCCATCTCCATTAAGGATCCACCAGTAGAGATGATAAGTGGTTGAAACAGTTGTTCTGGAGTTGGTCCATTCTTGTATCTATTGGATCGCAATACGAATCGAAATCCTTTAAGCAGACGGACCTGGGAAAAGGTGTCAGAGATGGATTATCCCACGAACACATCAAATACTTACGTGCCACACCAGCGGTATACACTTGAGATTGTTCAGAATGATCACAACTAGCGCTACCTTCCATAATATTGATAGATCAAACAATGAACCCCAGTTGAAGGGCTCTGAAGTGAATGACATGGTGAACACCAGCGATCGCTGAGAGCTAACCTCTAATGAGGAAGGGTTTCTGAAAACGAATGAATATGATCGTGGTTCCGATGTCACGCCATGGGGGATCACAATAAAATACCCTCTACTTTTATCTAGAGCTTCCCCAGATCCTTTTTCTGTGTCTCCCCCTGATAGACGATAAAAAAATGATGGGGAAACGCCAACGCAAACAGCTCTGTGAGACACTCACAATCCTCCGGCCCACCGTGATAGGGATAGCATGCCAAACGGGGCATCCGGCTTCAGCACCGGGTCCAGCGTCCAGATGCAGGCGTCCCGTCTGATTGCTTACTTGGAGTGTGCTAATAGTTTGGAGCCCAATCAGGTCATCAAGAAAAATCAATTGTATCCACACCCCTTCTGCGGGAAAGCTCGGGGTCCTTCACTTGAAAAAAGGACTCCCCGAGAAGCGCAGCCCGATAATGGTAACTCTGAAAACAAAGATCCCATTTTACTATGTTGGATAGCGCCACAGGTACAAAGTCTATCTTATCGAATGCCTTGCATAACTAAAGATCAGACTTGTTATATTTGGCGCTGGATACAATCAAAAGTTTAAGAGTTGCATGAATGCATTGTTCGCGCTTACAACCTCTATGTCACTTATCCGCATTGTGTATGTAGATTATATCAAAAAAGATGACAGTCCTGGTATCATGGCTGAGTTAGTCTCCGCTCTTCTTCCGATCTTGGGTAATTCAGGCGACTGGGTGAGAACGGTCCCGGTAGATGGGCATCGATAGGGAAAGTGATCGAAGGTGAAGCACGCGGTGGTTGTGTAGATCACTAGCCCTCACTAGCCTTCACTAGCCATCATCACTAGCCATCACTCTGGATCCGGCGAGGTGAACGGTAATTTTACCAGGAACCATCGCCCGGAAGGGGTTAAGATCCGGAACCGTGGTAACAACAAAACAGAGGGGATACGATACATTGTTGTATTGTATGGTCACGGACATTCTCAAGCTCGGCGCTATGACGGGAGGCGCATCGAATTTGATCGGCGATGTGAGATCGTGATATTACAGGAAACTAACTCCTTCTGGAGCCCTCGCTTAGAATCCAATGGTCTAATCCCTACTGGAGTGGTCCTTATCTCGACATCACCACGGCCTTGCATTCTCTGTACCATCCATTGGCTCACCTCCCCCAAATCTCATCATCCCCAGAATGCTATTCGTGACTACGTTAAACCAGATGATGTGGCTGTCTTAGAATCCTGGTCTTCCTCTCCACCCTTATGGTGGTGCTGTTGGGAGACTGCTCGTGTCCAGAATCGATAATTCTGGCAGTTCGTAAGATTGCATAATCTCGATTGACGTTTATCCAGGGCAACATAGTACACTGGAGACGCCCATCAAGGTTTCCTTGTTTCTCCATAGCTAAAATTTAGATCCCTTGTTTATACCCGGATATTGTCCGGATCAATGGTTCCTGGTTCGACACACGCGTGCCGTGAATCCGCGCCATCATCATTGTTCTTATTTCTATCTGTTAAGCCACCCGTTGCAAACGCCCAGGACGCAAGCCACGAACGACTGGGGAACACCTCCACACCGAAAGCATCACCGGCTGTCCGATGAGTACAGAACTCATAACCGGCTGCTGTTCATCCGAATTTGTCATGCCCTTGCAGTGCATTAGGCCCTCCACGCCGTGTGGAGGTTCTGGAGCTTCTACCTCCAGATCTCCTGCCGGTGTGATGTGAGGGACGCTCAGACCTAGCAGTAAATAGTTCTCCACTGCTTGCCTGGTTCGATGCAGTTTGCGCCTCGTCGGGCTGATTGCGGAGCCCCTCCAAAATTCATCGTGGGGCTTAGCGCATCCCTGCGTAGGCTGTAACATTCATGTGGCCGTTGTCCGGGTGCAAATTGCACTATACGCAGCTGACGCCGAGTGCAGCTGTCCCCAAACAAAAAAAAACAATTTCGGAATAATAAGACTCTAAGTAGTGTGCCTAAATCCTTGCAATTGGTTTAGCTCCTCGCGTGGATCGGACTATAGTTTCCTTCACACCTTGTATATACCCCTCGACACGTATGAACTCATAGTCAACCCCTCGTGTCCCTTTTTCCCACCTTACTCCTTCGCTGGATGAAAGTAGTGCAACCTCTCTACTTCCATTGTTTCTCCTTCCCTATCCAGCATTTATAAAGATTCGCATGGGAAGAAGTCGCTATGGAGTCTACCGAGGAGATTATCAGCACAACAGCATTCATCCTCGAGGATGATATGCCGCCGTCTCCAGAGTTCCTGACGCCAGTCGAAGAACGTTCAGAGGTCGACCCCGAGGAGGAACGTTCGGAGTTCGAGTTCGATGAAGGACAGTTCGATGACGCTGTGAGTGAATTCGACAAGGTATCAAGGAGAGGTTCTGTGTGGGACTTGGAGAAAGCGTCAAGGAGAGGCTCTATAATGGATTTGCAGAAGGTCTCCAAGAGAAGATCTGTATTGGATCTCGAAAAGGTCCTCGAGAGAGTCTCCATTGTGGAACTTGAAAGTGCCTTGGAGCAAGTCACTGTTTTGGAACTGCAAACGAAGTCGAAGACAGACTCTGTACTGGAAGGCGACACTATCTTTGAGAAGGTCACTGTTTTCGAATTGGAAGAAGAGAAAAAGGACACAGTGGAATTCGAAACTGCCTCAAAGAAAGACTCTGTCTTGGATCCTGCCAGTCCCATGCTCGAGCAATTACCGAAACCCGAGAAACCAGACCTCAAGATCGATGAGGATGTTAAGGGACTGAACGGCTCGTCATCTTCACACACCTTGATTGCTACTGCATCACAAGAACAAAAGGAAAAAGAACCTGCTGGCAACGGAGACAGCGACTTAGAGAAAGGCATCCCACCCCGGGAGCCTCAAGATGCGGAGAATGAGAATAAAGGAAAACAATATCCAGGCGGTCTTGCTGTGGGGTTAATCACCCTGGGTATCTGTCTTTCTGTGTTCCTCGTCTCCTTAGATCGAACGATCGTTACTACGGTACAAATGTCATTCATCGATATGTTTAATGACCTACATCTAACAATGCACAACAGGCAATTCCGCAAATTACCAATGATTTTCACTCCACAAACTCAGTAGGCTGGTATGGGTCTGCATATCTTCTAGCAGCATGTGCTCTGCAACCCACCTACGGACGCATATACACTCTTTTTGACATCAAATGGACATTCATTCAATCCGTTATTCTCTTTGAAGTGGGAAGCTTAATATGTGGTGTTGCACCAAGCTCAACTGCACTGATCGTGGGAAGAGCAATTGCTGGATGGGGTAGCGCAGGTATCCTGACAGGGTCTTTTATCGTTGTCGCCCATATTGTGCCAATGGACAAGCGGCCTGTCTATACCGCTGCGGTGGGAATGATGTGAGTGTCGTTCTTGAAAAGGTTAACATCAAGTTCTAACATCGCAACAGGTTTGGAATCGGCGCGGCTGTCGGTCCGCTGATTGGAGGCGTCTTTACAGGTATGGTGACCTGGCGCTGGTGGTAAGTACTGTTTACGGTTTCTGAATTGCACAAGGATCCTAACAATTTGTAGCTTTTACTTTAACCTGCCAGTCGGAGGTCTGACACTGATTGCCGTCTTCCTATTCTTTAAATCTACCGACCGCCCAGCCCAGAAAGCACCATTCTGGCAACGTATTCTGCAGCTCGATCTCATCGGGTGTGCCTTGCTTCTCAGTTCTTTTGTCATGCTCTTCCTAGCTTTTCAGTGGAACGACGAGGGATATGCTTGGTCCGACCCGGTGCTCATCGGCCTCCTCGTCGGATTCGGTGTTTCACTGGTCACATTCTTGGGCTGGCAATGGTACATGCAAGACCGCGCTTTGATGGTGCCAAGCATCCTGCTACAACGCAGTGTTCTGGCCAGTTGCGCCGCAGCATTCTGCATTTATGCTACAATGTTGATGCACGCCTATTTCCTCCCCATCTGGTTCCAGGCAATTAGAGGAGATTCCCCGACTGCTTCGGGAACTGATATGCTCGCGTACACCTTAGCAAATGCAGTCATCGGTATCATCACGGGTGTGGTCGTTACCGTCGTGGGTTACTTTGCGCCGCCAGCCATCCTTGGTTGTGCAATCGCAACTGTTGGCTGCGGCTTCTTGAGCACTTTGCAGCCTGATACCCCAGTAGCAAAGTGGGTTGGATATGAGATCCTTGCCTCAGCTGGACTGGGCATGGCCGTGCAGCAAGGCTTTATTGCTGTGCAGCGAGTCCTTCGCATCGACCAGGTTCCTATCGCGACCGCTGCTGTTACTTGCTTCCAGAGCTTGGGTGGAGCAGTCTTTGTGTCTGCTGGAAACACTATTTTAAATGGCCAGCTAATGAAGGCCGCTCAAGAGAACAAGCTCCCTGGTGTTAATATTGCCGAAGTCATCGCAGCGGGTGCAACTCGCTTCCGCTCTACGGTGCCGGCGCACACTCTCCCTGCTATGATCAGTATATATAATGGCGCGATTCAGAAAGTTCTGATCGCGTGTATTGCCACGGCTGGAGCTGCTTTTATCTCTACTCTCTTTCTTGAGTGGAAGAGCGTCAAATCCAAGCCAGACAGAAAACTCGATAGCGAGACTACAAGTGAAAATGGGTCTGCACCTGAAGAGACCCGTGCAGAAACAAAAGCATAATGTGTGCTTTTTTTTAACGTTCCTGCACATAGTTTTTTTCCTTTCTTGTTCCAATTCCCCACGGCTATCGCCTCAACATATCATACCTCTCCTAACAGTCTAATCTATAATCTAATAAAACTGTACATTCTTTCTGGATTTTATTTCGGTTTGTGCAAATTTACATATCAATTAAGCATTGATAAAATCGAACAGACTAAGAAGTCATGTCTGTACGGAAACACCTATCACGTTAAGGTCTTAGTTGATGCTGCACATCGTGGTCATTCTTTATCTTATCAAAAAGCTCATAGAATTTTTTTTATTCTAATACATAGTCCTGCATCTTATCTTATTGGAACATTAGCTAAGTCGATTTACTTAACTTAATCCCCGAATACACTAACCTACTCCGTACCTTTCACTGCTACAGCGGAAGAGCCTAGTCCAAAAAGCAATAGCAAATCATACTGATACCAAGCTAATCTAATCCGTCTGCTTCACTATACAAATGGTCCGAAATGACGCATGGAACGTATTTTACCGTCTCTACATCTGGTCTCATACGATACATGTGCTGGTATTATTCCCTCACGTTTTCCTCATAATATTGGTCCGTGAATGAATAGAGTTAGCGGCAACCGTCAAGTCGCTCGACGCATGCAGGTACATTCTCTGTGTAGGATCCCGACATCATTCCGAATGGTACCCAATCTTACTACTCTGGCAACCCCAACACTCGACTTCCCCAGCAGATTAGCAAGACGTCTGGAACCTATTCGAAAGATTTCTAAGTTCTGACACATATTGTGGTAGAGACTCGGTCAGATTCCAATTCGTCGGGACAAACCTTATATTTGCTCGGTGTTGCCGTTGTAGCCGTTTTCAGGATGACTACGTAAGGCAACATGGAATTTCCGGTCACTATGGGGGCGACACGCGAAAATCTACTTGACAGCTATGGAAGTCCTCTATATTGGAAAAAATAAATGGTGATCATGAAGGAAAAAAAGATATTCCCGATGCAAGGGACGGTGTTATTAATAACTTTCGTGGCACGTGAATCACTGAAGATGTCTTGCATACATCGACATTCTCCAGGATACAATCTGAGTTCGGTCCAGTATTACCTCACATTCCTGGTAATTTTCATTTTAATAAGGCTGGCTGAATGGTATTGTCCACATACCGCATTCAGAATAGTCCATCAATAAACATCATTTCTAGTCCATTATAGTACTAGCGAGACCTTTACAACCGGGAGACCGTTGACAATGCTGACGAAAGTGGCATAGTAGAGTGTTTGTTCTATGTACACAAAGCCGATTGTTACCAACACAAGGCTCATCAATGTCAAATACATGCTCTGGTATCGAATTCTCGGAATATTAATGCCAATAGCTAGTATGATACAACCTGACGGACCGACAGGTCACCATGCATTCCTTGACCTGTGTGTTCACGTTGTTGTTTACGGCTGTAGGAGATATTGTCCCAAACAATTTCCCAGATTAAAGTTACTATTTTCCGAAACATATGGTTGCCATGGGGTTGACAGGTGACATTAGCATCTTGAATGAGACCATCAATCCTTTATGATCAGCGAAATGCTATCAGGTTGAGTTTATGTTCTTGCATAATTAATCTAGAGCATGCATAGTTTCGGTTGTATATTGAGTCCCGACTAGTCTCAGATCAGGGGTAACACGTCTTTGAGGTTCAGTCTCATGAATATACAGCGGATAAGACGAATGATATCAACAGCATGTTTAGCATCAATTCAGCCTGTCTGTGTAAATATGACATAAGCTCGATAGATATGGTATTCTGTGTTCATTTTGCCTCTTTTTGAAGTAATGGTTGGTTTTTGTGGTTGAATTCACTTTTATCCGGCTCTCAAGCCACTTCTACATAAATATATATCTACATAGTAACCGACGCTATCGCATACCAACAATATTGTCCCCATCCTTGAACACAAACTGACCAAACATGTTCCCATGATCAACGTAGAAACCTGAATAGTAGCCATTACAATTATTGCAGCACCTTTCACCCGGCATTATGTTGCATTTACGCACTACATTGTAAACTATCTCCAAGAACCGCTCAACGGCATCTATGCACATACCCAAGCACTCTCATGTCGGCACCTGAAGCTTACCTGCATATAATCCATCAACCGTCGTTTTCGATCCAGATTCATTGATTATGTGGAATACAATTTTTCTTCCGTGAACCGGACTCGACACCTCTTAATTCAATCCGGTCCATAACAAAACCAATCAGATCAAACGCTATTAGAAATGTCATCAAAACCCAACACACACACTTGGGGGACCAAAGCTGTTTACCCCAATTCTTAACATTGGAGTAGACATTTACACCCGAACACTTTCCGCAGAAGCTGAACGGCTGCAGATAAGACCCTCGTACTGATCTAATCGAAATACTCACCTCCAGAGCAGACTGGAAATGGTTTTACATCTGAGACACATTCACAAGAAGTCGCAATCATATTGGGCTGTGCATGGGGGGCTGAAGATCGCCCTCAAAATAGTCACAGTTGATCGATGGCAGTGCAATGCAATGCAATACAATACAGCGCTTTTAACATAATATTGATTTCATTCGTCTAGGATTCTGTCAGCGCCAAAAACCTTCCTGCATATGACTTGTCAAATCACCTCTTTGATCCTGATTCTTTGATTACTATAATCAGCTTCTTTTATCTAACAAGGGTTTCAATATGGGGTTTCCCCCCTTTCCTCTTTAGATTCAAAGCTTCAAGCAAGCAGTTAGTAGTTATGTAGATCACATCAGATAGCGAATGACAGTTGCTATGCTTCCGTGCCCCAGGATTCGACTCCACGTAAGACTCATCCTCTCATCAATCCATCTTACACCCAGATGAAACACTAGCATCATTGAATAATCCAATGTCCCTATAATTCCACCCGACGAACCTCTCTCGAAAGTGAACTTCCTCAAATCCCTCCACCCCCGTTCCCGCTCTCCCGGGAGAAGGAAACCAATCTCGAACCAACAAAGAGCGCAATCGAAACCCACCAACACGGGAACGGGAACGGGAACCCAGACGACGGACGAAAGGTGGTTGGTTAAAGAACACCTTTCTTCTAATGTTGACCGGGGTAGACGTTTCAGGATAACGTCAGCAGATGAAATCCAAGCGAGTTTGCCGTGGTTGTACAGCACTTTACTTCATGATACTTAAGAAGAGTTCTACTGTTGTACGATATGATATAATATGTATGATATATGAATAGAAGTTTTGGGTTCTGGGAATTTATACACTCTTCTATAGCTATTACTCAGGTGGTAATTTGATTCCCCATGGTTTTCTTAGATGTATTATGTACCAGGAACTATTTGTTACCATAGTAAGCCAAAATAGCCTTTAAGATAAGGATTGCGTGTGTTTATTTCAATATTTTTCAAATAAAATTGGTCTAAAGAGCAGCATTCAAATGAAGGAGTATTTCTTACCATGTACACTAGATTGGAACCCAGGGAAATATCTACATAAGTACCCACTCAAGTCACTGGTACCAGCTACGCCTGTAGAGCAAGTAAAATTCTCTCACAATCTCCATCTGTCTGAGAATTTTACTCAGAGATTGGACATTTGTATTGACAAACAAAAAAAAAGGAGCCCCCTGATATACACATGCAGAAGAACCGGGCCAGCCGACATTGATAGAATGATTGAGAAGTAAATCAACAATGCCCATGCAGGATTCCCAAACCGTGAGAGAGAGAAAAAAAAAATCGAAAAATAAAAATCGAGACAGACCGCCAGGGAAGGATATCACGTCACACGCTCAAACAGTGCCATCACGCTCATTTTCTCTCTTCCAAAAAAATGTCTAAGAAGGGAAGCATCATATACTCATCTATTGCTGGTAAGCAAAAACAAAGAAAATAAACCGGAAAAGAAGGAAATTGAGAGACCGTCGGCACTGCGGTAGAGTAGATAAGGTAAATGAAACAAATCTGGCTGTTAAAACAGAAAACACGAAGAAATTTTTGGGCCCATGCTATCTGCCACTGGGCGGTCCCATGGCGCTCTGAGACGGTTCAGAAGGTCGGTTCTCTGGAGGTGCTGAAGTCGTCGAGGCTCCCGTGGATGTCGCTGTCTCTCGAGAATAGGAGTAAGAAGGATAAGACCCGGACGACTGCTCGCTATGACGAACTTCTGGGTAGCGAGACTGCTGTGCGCTTTCCGTTGCACTTTCGTGATGTCCGTGCCTGTCCTCAGCAGCCCCAGAAGCGTCTTGTCTCTGATCTTCTCTCTCCGCGCTCGATCTTCCGGTCGGAGGAGTAGATCGAGGAGCTGATGCCCTTTCTTCATTTTCACGTAGCTCCTGATAACGCGACTCATGTATCGAATGAGCATCACTCCGTTGTCGCTGATGACCAACTGAAACTGACCGGTGGCTAGCACCCCCGGGGGTTGTTTGCCTGGGAGATCTGTGTGACATTGCTGGGGACGCTTCAACCGGGTGGGACGAAGGAGGAGGGGGTGGCTGATGTCCTCCCTGTGCTTTTCGCTTTCTTCCCGGGGAATTCTGATATTCTGAACGGAGATGCGCGTGGGGATGTGATGAGTAAGGAGAGTCATGCGAGCCTTTTCCTGACGGTGTATTAGGCTGTGATTGACCTGGAGGCACCCAATGGTGGAAATAAATGGAAGGAGACGCCGTTTGCTGCTGTGATTCCTGCTTTACTGGCATCGCCGGCGGCGGTTGAGGAGGACCAGGAGGATATTGTGCTGCCCCTACGTTTGCGGGCGGATGATGGATGTGCATTTCAGCTGTGTTGATCCGCGATAAACTTGACGTCGGTTGAGCTCGAGGATCGGCTGGAGTGCCCAAGCTCGCTGGACGACCGTGACCGTATACATGCTGTGGGGGTGACGCTGGTACCGTTTGCTGAGAGTGGCCCGGGAGATTGGAAACTGCTGCCTGAGACGAAGCCTGGGCTCCATACGGATTGGGCGGGATGGTTCGACTATCCCGGCGGACCTCTGGCTGCAGAGGTGATTGATGTGCCGAGTGTACTGGAGGAGGAGGCAATGTTGGTGGTGGTGGCTGGCTGGGTGGCGGCTGTGTCTGATATGGCTGTACAGTTGTCTGAGAAATATAGTGGTGTGCCAGTTCCAATGCTGCATTTGACGCCGCTCCACCAATTCCCGCAAATATCAGCGGAATCAAATGTGGTGGTACCCCGGCCTGCACACACTCCCGCAACATACTCTGCTCGATTTTGCGCTGTTCCACTCTCATGCCCTCCTGTCGCGTCTTCTCCTCCTCTTGTCGTCTTCGATCCTCCTCTGCCTTCGATTGAAGCCACTGCCGCATCGAGTCGTCCGCATTATGCCATTGAGGCGGGGGCGGAGGCAGCTGGCCCATGGGGGCTATGGCAGATAAGCTCGCCTCGGGAGGAGGGAGCGTCATTGCCGACGGGGGAGGGAGCGGCCTGCGCGAGGAATCCATAATCCTTTCTGGTACTCGCTTCGCAGGTGCAGGGGCAGGTGTAGGCGGTGATGTGCGCTCAACCGCTGGGGGAGTGGAGGAGGTGCGTGAGGTAGGAATCGACTGCCGGACAATGGAGTATTCATGGGGGCCTTTGATTCCGTTCTGACTAGGTGGCTTCAGTGTGAGCAACATGGGCGCGAAGTATAAAATCGGGACAATGCCCGGTTCCAAAATATATCAACAGAGAAAGATATCCAAGTGACCCGTGTCGAAAAGGGAAAAGCGGTGATATAGAAATGGGAGCCCAGCAAACATCAAAGCATCAGAGGTATATAGTATAGATCATGGAACGTGCGGGGGGAGAGAACAGGAAGGCACAGCTTGGGGACTGAAGGGGGATGAAGAAGTTGTTCCAAAAAAACAAGACCAGCATGTAAGAAGTTAATTCAGATGGCCAGATGAGAAAAAAATGGGGACTACAGGGACATTATCAATAACAATGAGGCTCGACCCCGGGGGGGTGGCGGCGTAGTAGCAAGAAGCCCCAGCCGCCGAAACTGGTAGGGTTCAAGCTTCGACCGTTTGACAGGAGCGAAAACCGATCTGGAACGATGGGCAGGATCGACGGGGAGGAAACCATAGCCGGGACGCAGGACGCTTGGGGAAAGAGCGACTAACAGCGACTATCTGGATCCAGCAGGTCCCCAGTATATACTAGCCGCTTTAGGAAAATAGGGCCACGCTATGCAGAGTCTGGAAGGAAAGAGCGAGTGACATTCCACCGCCTGCCCGATCGGGTCCGCGCACGTCTGCTTGTTCTTCTTTCGGTTTAACTCACCTGGGACGTATCCACTGCCGCCGTCAGCTCACTCGGCTTTCCACTTTTTCTTCTTCTTCGGGGACGCTTCGTAAGCGGGTGGTGGAGAGCTATCGGCGCTATCGACGGCTACCAAGCTTGGAACAGCCTGTGCACGCCGAATGAACACTCAAACAAGATGAAATCTGGAGCGTGATTGCGCGTTAGACCGTCAATGAGAGTGGAGCACAGAGTCTCACAACCGACAGGGCTGCTCGGTGGTGGTGGGCGATCGTGATGACGAGGAGGACGAGACGACCACCAAATCGTACCATACCAGTCGCGCAATGGACAGACGACGGCCAAAACCGCTTGCAAGAGAACTTCCCTGTTTGGGTTGCACCGGGGAGATAGGGCCAAGACCCCACGACCAATCGTGGCGGAACTTTCCTCTTGCAGGGGCGCTCTCGTTAAGAAATCCTCCGAACAGGATCGTTCGAGCACGGAAAGCCGCGTTGACTTGATCCCTGGAGGAGACCGAATCAGAACCCGAATTCAGAAACGGAAACGGAGATTGGACCGGGACTGTCACGACAGTCAGTTCATGCGCCAGACGCTGGAAGCTAAGACGGATATGAGCACAATCCTGATACGTGAACCCCGCGCAGAGGGGCCGCACAGTACAGATCGGGAATTCCGAGGACTATGGGAACGATCCCGACTTACAGGACGACCCAGTGGGGGAAAGCAACAATTCTAGAAAAAAAAAACTGAAAAGGGAGAGGAGAGAGAGACAGGACGAGGTGGCTAGCCGGTGCTGGCCTCGTGTTTAAGTTTTTATTTTGATTTTTTTTTCTATGTCCTCTCGTCGCTATAAAACCCCGCTGATCACGGTTAGGTTAGCCGTAAGCCATGCGCCGCTCTTGGCTGCCCGCGCTCATTTTAAAAAACAATTCTTTTTTAGGCGTTTTGGTGTTTCAAAAGAGCTCCAAAGAGGCATGCAGCGTCAGTGATTGGGGCTGAATGTCCTGAACCTGACGTCAATTCCTGGTTTAGCCCTGGCCTGTAGCGCCGCAGCGGCTTCGTGGATGTCGCCATGTGTGATCACATCGGACCGCAGACCGCTAAACTCTCTAAGGAACCGATTAGAAGGTTTCCCGCTTTCCGGAAAAGCTCTCATTTTTCTGTCCTTGCCAAACTGGGTATAAGCGGCCCTGCTAGCCTGGGGCTGGAGATTGTTTGGCACCCACAGCATGGTATTGGATCCCCACGAGGCACCGGGAGGCGGAAGTTAAGAAGAGGCCCGATGTCTCTCTCGTAAAACTACTAAACCCGAAGACCTGCTAGACTACCGAGATTGGCGTTGGCAGGCCACGAATCTAACCGGACCTGCTGACGAAGCTCGAGAAGCCTCTTCCCTTTTTCTGACCGCAGAGTACGCGGACGCCAACCGGGTTATCTCCCCCCCATGTCGCTAGACTATCTCTTCTAGGCAAGTCTTCAATCGACTGTCGTCTCTGGAGTGATTTGACTTATGAACCGGTGGCATTTTCTTACCCAATCGATTAGACCATGGCGATTAGGACGGAGACCCTCGGTCGTCCCGCCGCTTCTCTCCCTTGCCGTAGGTTCGGGTTTAAATAAAACCGGGGTCCTTTTAGACTTCCTGACCGACCTAAAAATGCGGATGCTTTGATTGCATGGCGTTTTCCGATGAGAAGAATAATAATAATTAAATCCCAAGCCTCAAGCGCATCCCACGCGCGGGAAGCATCGTCGCCCGGCCTTGAGCACGGTCACCCTCTGCATATCTCCCTTGCTTTATTCGGGACTTTGTTGGTGGCGTGGAGGGTTCCTAGTTTTGGCAAAGTTTCCTGACCGCCGGCTCCCCAAAGAGGAAATAGATCCCATTTTCATATCACCGAACACAAACCGATCGTGGTCAGCTGGCCCGCAGACGGTACCATTGTAACGGTCCCCAGTCCACGGGTGTTCCTTCGCGACTCCTTTGCTGTTTGAGGTCCAAGGGAGCTTAGTGATGATCGGTTCAGTGAGCTTGGACAGCCATGGGGTCACCAGAGGTACACGCCAAAAGTAAAAAATGATGACTTAGTATGGCGCAGCGGCTTTCGGTCCCCACTAATTGGTCGTAAGCAATCAGCCCCATCTTGGCAATGAGAGCAGCTTCATCATAACTAGACCTAAGTTGGTCCGAGGTGACGAGTCCTGAACATTGCTTCTGGTCAGTTTGTGAACTGTGTGGGCTGGCTGTGCAGGTTGACGAAGATGTGGTCGGTGAAAACCAAACCGACTTCCGTAGCGGGTCTCAGTCTCGTTTGGAGAATCATAATAAGGGTCTTCGTATCAATATCAGTTATTGTTATTATTAGCCTCGTTCCATGATACATTCTTCGACATTTCAGCAATGTGCACAAGGTCAATGCAAAGGTCTTGGCGGATGGAGATGACCCATGAATAATAATGAATAACGGGGGGGGGAAGATCTCCGCGGAATTGTTTCCACGCCGACTTCCCTTTTGGGCCAGGGAAGCATTCCCAGTTCAACCACCGTTGTGCTGCTCCCGTCCCGTGTTGAGCTCGACATGTCACTGCGACTAACCTTGGACGACCAGTACTACGTACCATGGTCATATCCATCTCATTTCTCAAGGGCTAGGCGAATTCTTAGGACAGTCGATCCGTCTCTACGATCTTGGTTAGATCCCTCAGCCGTGGCGCATCTTCGGAGCTGCAGTTCGTAATCGGCTGCCGACCAATTTCATACCTCGAAACTGGCAGAATCCGAACTCCAGAGGCAAGTTGTGGCTAGAGATACCTTCTCTCAACTTCATTCGGCGCATGAACAGCTGGTTGATTTGAAACGCAGTCGCATTGCGGACTCGCGTTTCAGAATTCCGAGGGCAAAGCCGAAATGGAATCCGGAGGAGATTGGCGCAAGTCCAAAAAGCAAAAGCTTAGCCTCAGAAGCTTCCGACGGGCCCTATATTGCCCCACTAGGAAACGAATCCCATACTCGCGGCAAGAAGAAACGACGTCGCTCGTTGCTGGTTGCCGTTTCTGATCAGTATCGCTAAGAGACTTGTTCCGTTCTCTAACATCATGCCCCCCAGGAAGCATGAAAACGATCGATCTGGACCCTCTGTTTGATTTTCCCGAATTGAATCGATCTGATCTTGTCAGCTCGCAGTCCCTGCCCAAAACAGTCAACCATACGAAGTCCGAGACGACGGTATGTACCAAAGTTCCTATTCTAATATCCAACTCCCCCTTCGACCTGAAGACCCGGCGTGAAACTGCTTGGCGCCAAGCTAATTCAGACATTGTTTACGTTTAAGTCCCCTTTTTGAAGTTCTCCGTTAACCGAAGAGGCTAACTTCATGCTTTCTGAACAGCTGATACTTTGACTACTGGACCCGTTGCACTAAATGTTTACCCGAGATGTTTTATCTCCCTGTTAGGGTTCCGGCATCTTTCTTGCCGTATAGGGACATCATGACCTGAAGCCACGGTACGTGAGAGAAGGATGGGTCGATTCTCTAGACTCTATCTTCCCGTGCGACACGACTACTTTGGTATCCTAGTCGATAGCTCAGCTACTGGTGTTACAATTAGGGGGTCAACCATCTACATGTCGATGACAAGCTGTGCGGCGCAAGCCTGGAAATACTTCGGGAATGGATGATAATGTGGTTGGAACATCCCAATCTCGATATACCGTGAGACATCCTGTTTCCGGTGACCGTTAGGAGTGCTGCCCCCCGAGGCACCATCGAATCCATCCAACGCCCTTCAGCAAATGGCTATCTACTATGGTGCAAGACCAATCAACTCATTCCGGGTCGTCTCATCCGAGAATCTATGAAGGGACATCGAAAAATGCAATGCAACATACCATACCAGGATCTGGACACATGGCATATGTGAATACCTCTGCAATCCCTAAATGACCCATCCCCTTTTTTTCACAGGGAAACAGACCAACACAGAAGGTAAGTTGGCACCAAATGGTTATTGCGTTGCTGTGCAAATCTGCGCACGGGCAAATGAAACGCCATCTATACCATTCTACATTATTTGGATTGACCACACAGTCCGGTTGAATCCCACGCATCCCTATCAATTCGCTATTGACACCCAGATCTTTTTAAAAGAAGGCCAACAACTGAAGCTGGGCGATTGTGCTCGTGGAATGAGCCTTATAAATATATATGCTAATCTAGACGCAGAGAAATGCCCAATACGGTAGAGGCTACCTGAAGAGATAGATGCAACCTATCCACCGGATACCTACCTTACTCTCCCTCAAAGCCCGCTTCGATTTCGCTAGAAGAGAGAGACACAAGATGTGCTTCTGGCTACCTGACTCAGAACCTTCCGACCGATGCCCGATTTTATTCTGCTGGCGAAGCATCACCAAATACGACATGCACCTCTAACCCCTGACTCATAACTATCCTCCTAATATCGCACCTGTATTCTCGTCGCTTTCACGAAGGATGGAAGGATGGGAGTACGCTCAGCAACGGGACCCTATACTCCGTACGATGTATACTGGGTAGCCTACGTAACAGTAGACCTGCATCATAAGCAAGAGAGATTATTAGAGCATATTGAGTCGTAAAGTGAAGTTCATAAACATACGGGCCAGGGGCTAGGGACGGCCTCCGTGCACAGGACTTAGATATCGTCAGATAGGACTTTTGCAATACAAATATTATCATGATACAATCAAGATGAGAATTCTCTTTCTTTTCTCTTGTATTACAGTGTACCAGCACTGGTCTCGCCAGAGTAGACAATAACAGCCCATGCGTTACTTACTGCCTATGATATATAGATGAACATATGTATGGGAGGATTATGATGCAAAGTGTCAGGCACAAGACAAAGGAGCTGGAGAAGAACCTGCTTTGTCCTTTCCTCTTATCTGCTTCAACGGATAGAGTTTTTCAATCAGAATTCCATTATGAAAAAAAAGAAACCTCAACGATCAAACCTATTCAACACCTCTGGCGGTACAGTCGGGATATACTTCCGGGCACGCTCGCGGTTGGTACCTCCCCATCCGGCGCCGTAGGTGATCAACATATCGGTGCTGGTGGGTAGGGAGAAGGGAAGAGTTAATGAAGGATCTAGGAGGAGGGTATTGCGCTCGCTGTCGAATCTGGTAGATGGTGGTCGGGGAGAGGCATTAACAGAGGTTGTTGGGGACGCCATTCCAGGACTACTAACGGTGTCCCTACCGGCTGGGGTCATGGTGATGGTGGGGTTGAGTGTTGTGGAAGGCTTTTCTTTGATAGGCGTGACTGGAGGGACATCACTCTGTTCAGGTTGAGCCTTTGGTGCTGCTTCCTTGGCTTCTTGCAGTTTCTGTTGTTCACGGAAAAGAAGCTCTGGGTCGTTTTGCAGTTCTAAGAGGAACTTCATGGCGGTCTTCGTGAGGCCCTTCTCTCCGACCTCAGGTCGATAGCACTTCACGGCATGTATGAGTTGGGCTGGCGTTAGCTGCTGGAGCTGGAGTAAAGTGGTGATGAGAGACTCGAAATCGTCTCCGAGAGAGGAAAAGCACTGCAGCCACTGCAACAGCTGGATGATAGGTGCTAGATGTTCCCGCGCTGCCTCAACAGTGCTCTCCCCAGTGCTGGTGGTCGACCCATTCTCATAATGTTCTGGTTGTCGATTATTCGATCTCGCCCAGTCTTCCAAACAAGACACATTCATTCGGATCTGCATAGCTTTTGTCCGCGCTAAATATTTTTTCGTGGTCATTATGCGGTTGAAAAGCTCAGCTCCCAACCAGTATAAAAGTTGCGACAGGATCTGAGTTGTGATAACAGAGTGGACGTCGTAGAGGTCAAGGACGAAAAGAGTCGATGAGAGCAAGGATGTGATGTTGCGAGGAGAAATCTGAGCCCGTCGCTTGGGAGATGGAGGCCGGAAACGCTTCTCAGCAGGCTCAGGAGGTTTCGCTTTGGACTTTGATCGGAAGAGCTTCCACTCATTCTGAAAATGAACGTCTTCGAACCCGGGGATCGTCTCATGATCCAGCATTGCTTGATCTAAAACTTTGTTCATCCGTCGCTCAGCGTCTCGGATGATTAGAATGAAGATCTCGTTGACGAGCTCCGCAAGATGTAGTTGGAACTCGACAGTAGCCTCTACTAGTCCAGCATCTTTCTTCAGATAATGAAGCAATAACGTTGCATTGGATATCCAGAAAGCGAGGATTGTCATATCCCACTGATACCGCTCAACCACATCGTTAATCCTTTCAGTCGCAGATGTCAGCAGTGTTGCCAGGAGTTCGGGGCTGGCATGGTAGTGAGCGTAACGCGCGCTGAGAAACAATAGATTAGCCGGGACCGGCTTCTGAGACGGTGAACGCTGAGGTGTCATATTCGTGATAATGATATCTAAAATATTGTCCAGTTCGTTTTCCTGGAAGACAAACATCTGGTCATTCAGACATCGGTCCCAGACAAATTCCTGTTGCTCATCCTCGAGATCGTCGTCAAGTGGCTGATATTATAGAAGCATAGCTGTCAGGTTTGTACAATTATCTTCCCCATTTGGTGCTGAGCTTACCTCGAATTTCTCGTCTAGACCCAGACTTGATAGGTCAACTTCCAGATTGATCGCACTCTCTTCCATCATCATCCGGCGCTTCAGCTCATTCTCGGCAATCTCTTCTTCAAACCGGCCCTGTCCGAAGCCAGAATCATAGAAATCATCCTCTATTGCCGCAGATCCAAAATGGTAACCATTCTCATGCAAGTAGTCGGAAATCTCCGTCCCCGGTTGGGCGAAATCGAAAGCCGTGCCTCCAGAAGATGACTTGATATCCGGCGACGCACCATGATCGAGAAGGATTTTTGCAATAGTTTTGTGCCGGTTAGTCATTGCCCACATAAGAGCGCTCCACTGATTCCGGTCCTGCTTGTCAACGAAAGCACCGGCTTCCAAAAGTGCAGAAACGACATCCAAATGCCCCTGTTTCGAGTTAGCTTAGAAAATAAAACCAAGCCATCCCAATCCATCTCGCCGGAAGACTCACAAAACAACTCGCATATATCAACGGAACGGTCCCTTCCTCATCTGGCAAATTGACATCGACATAGTCCTTTGCCTTACCATTCAGGATCTTCCGCACACGTTCCACATCCCCATTACTAGCGGCCATATTGAGACTCTTCTGAAGTATATCTTTTTTCTTCTCGTCGGAGAGCTTCTCATCCATCACGATATCATCCTCGTCCGCACCGATCGTCTCTACCTCCCGGTGAGCTGCCTGAGCCGCCAGCATCTCCATCAACCGGGAATCGCTATCCTCGAGGCGGGCTGTTGTGGATGCATCATCGTCGATATAGTGTCGGGTAAACTGGCCCCGTCGGTCATGTTCATCATCATGTGAGTGGTCGTCGAGCGTCAAGTTGAACGTCAACGGCTTGGCCGCCACGGGAGTTGTGAGGTATTGCGATTGACCTGTAACGCAGCAAACCACGAAAGTTAGTCATCAAAAATCACTGCACAATCCAACTTATGACGCGACAAGGCCCCAAATTCAAAGGGAGGGCGAGGAGGGGCGCTGAGGAATGCGCACCTTGCCAGCCGTCGTACATCTCCGTCTCCGTTGGGAAGACGGGAACGGAGCGGCGGTCATCGAGAGATTTTGGCAAATCATCAGGAAGCACTCTTGGTTTCTTGATGCTGGACGTGTCGAACCCATTATCATCGTCTTCGAGTTCGGGCGAATTCCCGGGAGACGGGTCCGCAATGTCCATTGCTGCAATGAAGGTTGATTGAGACTGGCGATGGTGCGGGACATCAAAGACGGAGACGAGGGGGTCGCGCCGTTTGCTGCTCCATGAGAAAAAGCGGAGAAAGTGAGGGGGAAAGGGCCCTTAGCAAGGGCGGATCTGGTAACACTCTTTTCAGGGGAAGTTGCTCGACATGCAATAGTCCGCGACGATGGACGGTCGGGAAAGATGGTGGATGTTCCTGGGCATTACACTACGTAGATCAACGCCGCCAGAGAATGCAGCTTTCCGGGGTCGCCCAATGACGCACTAAGTAACGGTTCTCTGACACGGCAGTATTTCTGCGATCTACAGGCAACAGCAAAAAAATTGGTGTTCTTGGGAAAGTAAATATCATAACCAATCTTCCATCTTATATGCATCCAGGAGCATTCTATCAATGCTGAGCTCGCTAAAATAGGGGGTATGTACTCGATCTCCGCTCACCGCGTACTTGGTGAGGAACAACAGAACTC
>JAPVCE010000031.1:1235602-1382890 GCA_029606265.1 Paecilomyces dactylethromorphus | reverse complement strand
AAAAAAAAAAAAAAAACAAAACCATGGGATATAATGTACAACGTAAACAGTTCGACAAAACATAAATCAAAAGAGAGTCCAATTCTGGTATCACTCAATAAAACATGCAACATCGTGGAGGGTAATAGTCTCCATATATAAAAAAATGCGGACTATGCAGTCATTATTATATGTCCAGCAAAATCAGATCGCCGCCCAAGAAAAAAAAAAGGCGTAAATCCATTTACATATCATCAGTTATGCTCATCGAGAATAGGTATTCATAGTTTAATCCAGCTTTCTGCTTCTCGTCTGGATCTCTTCGTCAGAAAGAGCAGCGATCCATAGGCACCGCTCGATTACGCCACACACTGGCTCGAACGCATACTTCGTGCTGGCATCGATGAGCCGAAGAAGACCCTTGATGATCTTGGCTGCAGTACGATATCGTTCGAAATTGACCAACGGGTCCCCATCGCGGGTGCTTGCAATCTGCGCCGGTTTCTGCGCATTGTACGTGAGGTCATGTACGTAGAGCCCTGTCCATCAGATTAGAATCGGGTAATACAGGTTTGTATCCGCAATACTCACCAACAAACGGCACACAACCTTCCTGCAGATTCGCAGTCTCCATTTCCAGACGCAATTCGTGGAAATTACGAACAGGCTGTATCAGTGACTCCATCTCCTGATGAAGTCGCTTATCCTCTGGGGCCACTAGCGACCAAGTGCGCCGAAGCCGGGTGCTGTCTATAGAAGATAAAGCGATGGTAATCTGGAGCATAGTCGAATAATTGCACATCTGCCTAGCATGCGCTGCGATATGGATAAATTTCGTGACCACCCGCACTCGCTCCTGGAGATCCTGTGTGAGGATGATCTCAGAAAGCACCCATTTCACCATCAGGTTAAAGCGGCCGACAACAAGGTCAATACCCTTCCGTTCTTTTTCCGAAAGGAACTGTACCCAATTCAGCGATGTGAGTGAGCTATTGTTCCATCTCATGTCAACCAGATCCTTCCAATCAATCTCACTCAGCGCCGCTTGTTCCACGAGGGTTAGCTGCTGGGCAAGAAGTTCCGATTCATATGCAAGAATAAACGGAATATGAGCGGCCGCGATAGAGTCTTCCACGTCTTCCTGAGCACCCTGTTGCTCGGAATTCAAGAGCACATTACTGGAAAGTTGCTGCGTATTTATCGCTCTGTCGGCGTCGCGGCCCGCATTCTTATGCGTCGGAGAAGGGTCAGGTGTAAGTGGCTTTTCCTGGAAAGATAGCGGATGAGGGCCTTCAGCACAAGATGTCATCGAGTCAGGCTGCTGGATGGTCATTGGCGGAGACGGAGGATGGGCGAGAGGATGAGGAGGGACCTCAAGTGCCGATATCGTGGGGCCCTCTGATCCCCTCGAACGTAGGCTGTTAGGTTTCTCAATTGCTTCGTCTGGATCGATGATATCGACAGATAGCTCAGAAGACAATTCTGAAAGGTGATCATCCTCATTAGTAGGAACTCGGGCAGGAGAGCGTGGAATGGTCAAGCCCCGGGGGATACGCCTTAGACTTGCGGTCTCTTCAACCACATCAATTGACGGATGAGATGATTCAGGTTCATAATTTTCCCCACGCGTACCTCTACCGGGACTTCCCTGAGGCGTAACTACATCCGACTCGACAGGGCTCAAACTGGGTTTCTTCATAGACTCGTCGCTCAGACCTCTTTCAAGAAGAGGAATGGAGCTATAGGAATCTTCGGAGTCAGCAACGGATTCTGAATAAGGGCGATGGGTCGCGAGTCGATCTACCACTGTATGTGCGGTATGACTCTCTGAGAGTGTATGGCGCTGTTCAGTAGTGTGCTCATGTCTGTCTGGAACGTTGCGGTCGACCATGTGCGTTTGATCCATCCACTCTTGATCCTGGGAAGACTGGCTCTCTCCTTCTTGCTCCGGCATCTGACCCCGAGTGGTATCACTAGACGGCCCATTCCACTTCCCTTCCAGCTTCAGCAATGCTGACTCAACGCCCCCATCATCATCGTCGGGTATCTGAGAGAACTCAGCCACAGCAGCCTCAAAGGAAGGTCGCAAGTTCTGAGATGAGTGAGTCTCTATAAGTGAGAACCTCGCTTTCTGTGGAGTTTGTTCACCAGCGAGAGTGCCCGAGGCAGTACCAACAGTAGACTCAGAGAAGGATTCCGTATGCGAAATGACTGATTGCAAAGAATGAGGACGCGATTGCGATTTAAGGTCGTTGATATTTTGGACCTTCCGTAAATCTCCACCTGGACGCCTGCGAAGCATACGTGCGTGAGGTTTCTCAGAATCATCTTGAGTGTCGGTCTCACCAGATGCTGAACTGACCACATCATTGTCAATCTCGTGACGGTACCGGGACATCACGCTCTGATAAGAAGCATACTTTCGGAGGCGATTTGAGATAGATCCGCTCTTCCTCCAGGTCGGTTGTCTGCGAATCGATGAAAGCGAGTTCCTGGACGAGTACAGATCTGATCCTCCAGAGTACGTTGAGACCTTGCTTGCAGCATCGGAGCCGATGCTCTTATATTGAAATGGCACATAATCATCCGCTTGGCTAGATGAGTACCATGCACGGTCTAGACTAATGATCTTAGAAGTGTCCTCAGAATGATCACTGCTCATGTGCTGAGCAGTTGGAGAAGAGACACCCCCAGACATTACAGGGAGGTCGATCCGCGTATCATCCACAATGACAATTGACTTGCTACCCATCGTCACTTGGCTGTGCATAGTCTCTCTATTTGCTCCTCCGGACTGTGGGTCTGGCTGCTTCGTCTTGTCGAGAGATTCTGGAGCTGCAGAGCCACTTGGATCGGCATCCTGTTCCATATTGTAACCCACGGCATTACGGTACCGTTTCAATACATCATCGCATAACAGATCGACCCGCAAAGAGCTCTTCCCAACGGCTGTTGACTTTCTGCTTCTGTATAACTCGGAGCCGAACGCAACATTCACAGGTAATGTAGATGTCCTACCGCGTAAAGGAGCAACTGGACTGAGATTTCCGACTTGCATAGGTTTGCTGTTGAGCGCTCGCCGGATTGAACCGATGAATGTCCGTACCCCCTGACTAGGAGCAGCGGATTTCAGAATACCTTCTGACGAGCTGCGATGCTCAGGGCTAGACGTCTCGGTTGATGGAGAAGGGAATGTCGGCGAAGAGGGCGCATATCCTTCTACGTGAGGATCCGAAGGCCCGAAAAGATTACCTCTGATCAGACTGCTTGCGAATGGTGCCACGCTTATCAAGAATTGGTCCTGCGAATCATTACTTCCCAGCGGCAGAGGTGCCCTATCATCTCGCACGGAGTCAGAGAAACTCCCGCTGCGCTTGTGGAAGTGAGCGTGAACAGGACGACGATAAGGAACAGCAGAAATCGGCGACCGATGATCTGGAGACATCGAAGATGGACTCGCAGGAACAACAGGTACAGGGTGTGGAATGCTCATTATCATATCTGGTGAGGAGGAGCGTTTCGGAGATATGGATGGAAATGAACAAGAAACCGCTTGAACTGAATTTCCACTGGACGGAGAGACTGGGAAAGTTTGTGCAGTTGCTGCAGAGGGATGCCGACTATGGGAGACTTGCGCCGGTGGGTTTTGATCTGCAGCAGCCTTGGGACGAAATGATTGATCCAAACGTGGCTCAGAAAGATCATTTGGAAACACCGAGTCAATGAAGATCTCCTCAACCTCGCTGAGAGAGGTTTTGTCGATATTTCTACTCCCTATCACGCCTCCGGGGACCACAGGGGTGTCGGGGTTGTTATCTGGAGCTGGGTCAGGCGAGTCCCAGTAAACAGAGCATCTGCCACTCCAGCATCGCTTCAGGTCTATGAGGATTTTCAAGTCGCTCATACTTCCGTCGTTCCGAGATTTCACCGTATCATACATCAAGTTGATCTTGTCGCAGAACTGCACACGGAGATCCCGATTGAGCACGAAATCATCGGCAAAATAATTCAGGATCCAGTGCCTCAAAGCTGCGAATGCGCGGATCCGGATGATTCGACCATCATCCTGTAATCGATTGATGGCCCATTGTAATCTGGCTAATAAAAGCGAAAGCAGGTTGCTAGATGAAAGGTAGGAACGAAAGGTTAGAAAGAAATCAGAAACGAGCTCATAGTCCATAAAGGACTCCGATGTAATCTGCGCCACGATTCGTGCCGGCGTTGCTGCACTGATATCCTTTGTTCCAGGAAGATATCGGACCACGGACGGGTCATCCATAGTCACTGCGAGGCCATCGAAAATGAAAGGCTCAATGGGTTCTTTTAGCTTGTAGAAGACCGAGTGCTGAGAAGCCGACGTTCTGCTCAAGGCCACTGCGCCCGAGAACATGGATGTAGCGAAAGAAAGAGGACGGCCTGGTGCCAGGGAATATCTCTCATTTCGTTCTCTAACATCCGAGACAGGCTCCGCAGTATTGGATGGCGGATCGTCATCAAGTACCGTAGATGTCCTGAAATTATCTGAAGCAGACGTTCTAGTGTAGACAGAACTGCGCAACGCTGCGGAACCTTCAGAGTTGAACTGCGGAGTTCCTAGTCGATAATGAGGAATTGGAATTTGCAACGTTGGCACACCCTTCTCCTCAGTCGACTTGGGCCGTTCCTCAGACCTATCGATAACAATTCGGAACTCACCCGGATCCTGCGAGTCGGGAGATGACTGATGTTCGGCGATAGTGGAGCACGAATGTGCTTTCTTATGGCGACTTTCGCCAACCAGAGGCCCCTGCTCATCGGGCAAGTGTCTGTCTCCTTGCAAATTTCCCAATCCCGGATGCAGCTCCGATAGTTGCGAGATCGACCACATGCTGTGCCTGGCTTCATATTCCGGGTCAAAAAAGTCATTTTGGGCGGTAAGCAGACTATCAGATGGATTGATGGGAGAGCGTGAAAACGTAGCCGGTGCTCCTTTCTGAATCGGCGTGACCATAGGTCTTGGGACACCCAGATGTGTTAGCTTAGCCATGGACGAAATTAGATTCATCTACATGATGATAACATACCTCAGATACAACCTTCCATTGTTGCCAACATTTCCAACTGTGAAATGCTTCCCTTCCCGGCTTGGGAGAAATTCGGGCACACTCTCTGGTATGTTATTCGATCGTTTCATGGAACGCTGCCACAGCACCTCGGCACTATTCTTCATCCGCAAAAGAGACTGTGTCCGTTCTTTGCCGACCCGACGTCCGATATTCGTCTTCGACGTATTGGGCCCCTGGGCCACTGTATGGGCTCGTCGAAGGCTCGACTGCCCATCAGAAGTGGAAGTTCCTACCGACGTTGGTGACCCATCTCCATATCCAGTTCCCCCTCGACTCCGGGGAAGCAGTTCGCTAATACCACTCGTCTTCAATGGTCGCAAAGGAATATCATGGTGCGGGGATGACGGTGGCCCCATTGCTCGCAGCTGTAAATCGTTGTTCTCTTGACCACAGGTGAAATCTCGACACAGACCACAAGAGTTTGACACGAGACAAACGAGGGACTCGAGGGAATTTCAGACTCAAAGAACGTAGGCGTGGCCGGGACTGAATGCCAGTTCGTTCGCGTGACACGACATATCCAAACTAAGCATGTGTGGTAGGATTGAAAAGAAGGCCTCTCTTGCGCCGCAACGTTTCAGAGAAACGAAACGAGGATCAAACCGCTTGCATTCTCCGTCTCGTGGCGGTGGGTGAAATTCCTGGAAATCAATGGATTTTTTTTTTGGTACATACACAAGCCTACCTATCGGGAGCCTGTTGCGGTGTCGATAATCTCTGGGGCTCCAGACAGCGTCAAAACAAGCGGACAGGTCTTCAGTACTGTAACCAGTCGAGGAGGACGCAGAGGAAAATACAACACCGCCCCAAGACTCCGTCCAGCTAGTCAGGACGAGATGTAAGGTGTGGAGAACGAAAAGGGGAATAATTGGGAAAGGATGATGATGGGATGCTGAGAAAGAACACAGACTGGCGGAGTCCGTCACGGGTTAAGACACGATCCCCGGGCGTGATGCTCCTGGGCTGGGGAAACCATCGGCTTTCAGGCGAGGCTGGTTAGTCTCTCGGAAACCGTTTTCTGTCCTAGACTTTTCAGAGCATCGCGGGCACGTCGCGCAATCCCGCTGGACGCGCTGGTTGGCTGTGAGGCCCTGACGGTTGACTTTAGGTTCTCTCGTTAGTTGCCTTTAGTCTCCTTTAGACTGTCTTTAGGGGCGCGCGGAACAGGCGAGCTGCATCTGGCACCAAGCGCTTCAGCAAACCTCCTTGGGCTCCTCTACGAGTCATCGGGAATAGCTGCCTGGAGGTGACCATGCTACTGAAGATGATCCATTCCTTTGCTACGCTGATAGGAAACGACGATGGATCCGATCGGAGACCACTGGGGCTCATCGGAGGATAGGCTGATCGCTCACAGTGGAGTGCGACCTCTGTTACTCCACTACTTCATCAGCTAAATCATTTCAAAAAATCAATTGCTGTCGTATCCCATATGATTATTTATTCTACGCTTGGACACTTCAAATGACCCTTATGTCGTCATTAACGGTGGTAGGACAGGCATCTTCCGAGCTTGAGCTCTGAGTTCAGTGCGTTGACAGGGAATCCCGACCGACAATCTCCAACGCGGCTCACTTATCCACACTTACCTAGTCACGAAGAGCTCATAACCAGGTATATCCCTCACGGTCCGGTCATTCGTTATCTCCTCTTTGTTCTTCGAGTGCCTCCCTGACTACCGTCAACGCTCATCGTGTGCAGTGACCGTCCTGCAGGACGGCTATGTTGAGTCGGTGACATACGCCCGTAACCTACTGCAAAGACCAAAACCTTGTTATCCATCGGGATTCTGATGCAAGATATGAGACTACCTGCAGTTCCCCAGTAACATTTAATAATAATAATGGCCGAAGGTCCTCGATCATTCTCTCTGCAACCTGATAGACAAGGCTCGTCGTTCCCAACCTGCTGGTCCACCCAATCACAACCTCCCAACCCACTGCGGACCAACCGCCCATCCACAGTTGACGGACATGAGGTTTGATAATGCTCCGAAACCAACAGGTCGTCCGCCTGACTGAACCCAAGCGCCACAGGATAATTTTACTGTCAGAATAGTGTATTGTGCTAAGTGTGAAGGTCTTGAGTATATCGGAAAGACCACGATTGCATCTCCAGCAGAACCTCTAGCATAGCTGGAAGGTTTAGGACGGTCCCGACCGCGTGTGCGGACACGGTGCGTATCCGGATGCTCGGGATCAACTAAACAGTTATGGTGCAACTTAAGAAGGGCCAGCCTCTTTTTTCGCTATCCACAAAGCGCCCCCACTTTCTAGCTACCCAAGAGTCCCAAGTTCAAGGAGTGGACCATCCCCGAAACCACGGAGGGACGAAGTACGGAGTAAGTACGGAGTAACTAACGGCACGGATAGGTACCTCCCCTCTCAATTTGCTTCTCTTGTCTCCCACTCTGTTACCGGAAAATATCCGCGGCACCAGAGAAAATCACCGCTCATCAACACCCGCTGAAAGGTCTCCAGCACGAGCACTGGAGCTTGCCTTCTCGCACGCTGGCCTGTGAAAAATTCAGACTGCTCTAGACCCTCCGAACCCCATCGGATGGCTCGTTACCGACAGAGCTGACAGATCATGCTCCAGGAGCTTATTTATTGGAAGGTACAAACCTGCTACCCTTGGGTTTGCGTTGAGCGAGAACGACGTCCAGTCTACTAGGGATGAGGCTCTTTACAAGTCAACTCTTCTATAATAATAATAATAATACCCCGAGTCAGCATTCCAGCGATCTAAATCCCTTGCTTAGCACAGACCGTCCTTGCGCTCGTTTCGAATCCAGGACCGGACCAGAGCGTTGGCAATCCTCACTCGCAAAATGAGCTTCAAGCCATCCAGAACCAAGCTCCACCGTATCACTACGCTAATAGCATTGCATCAGATCGGATCGGATCTGCTGCCAGCAGGCACATGGGAAAAGGTACGGAACAAGTAAGGCTGGCGTCACTGGGTAAGCGAACGGCAACTTGCCCAAGGACCTGACAGGTCCAACAAGGGGGATGGTACTTAGCCGACAGGATTCAAAACGCCTATCACCGACGATTTTCACTTTCTGCTAATCCCATCCAGCTGAGTCTCCGGAGAATACGTCACATCCGGAGATCGACAGACCAGATGACGGGATCGAACTAGTTCATCGTTGAACCTAAAAGGGCCCGCGGTGGTTCCCATGTCATATTCTTCAGTGGAGAAATGGGAAACGTTGGAGCCATATATTCGGGACGGAACCAAAACTCAAAAGCACAAACTACGAACCGACCCGTGAGCTGAACGGAGGTTCGTCAACTCTAACCCATTTCACAAATATTATTCGCCCATTCAGAATCCCACCCTCGGGGACTTGGACCTTTCCCGAGGTCAGCCCATTTTATTTTTTGTTGTCTTAATTCGTCTATTCGCCCGAGCTTAGTCGCCGAGGTCACCTGACACATACGTGATGTCCGAAGGCCCGGCTTCTCCACTCAATCGCATAAAAGTAAAACCAGGATGCCCGTTATAAGTAGACTCATGAGTCAATAGTACGGTAAGCGACATGCTCAAGGACCTATCCGAGGGAAGAATTAAGCGAGATAAGGTCTTGATACATTTCTGCAGTTATGCTGTCTCGCATTGGAAATATATATTTCGAGCTTTTATCGACAAGGCAACAAAACCAAAAAATGAGGGGTAATTCCTCCCCACTAACGACATCTGAGACCATGTGATGTTGACAGATCGAATGATTTGCTAGATAAGCTTTTCAAACTACTGCAAGTCAATAATACGGCCGAGATAGACCTCACGAGGACCCTCGGGTGCGTCTCAGCCTCGGCAGGGATACTGGAAAGAGCTGCCAGGGACCGAACAGGTCACACGTAGCCGTAGATATGATAAATAGACCGCTATTATAACTACAGCCACCATGTTTATAATTGATGCGGAGGAATTGCCGTTTCGAGATATTAGACTACAGAAGGAATAGATTTTATCCTAATGAATGCAATGGCTCATGTAGATACAGACAGGAGATGAAACAAGATTAAGCAGCTAGTGGTTATCAAGTGTCCGTCACCAAAGTTTACAAACTGGGTCTTTCTTTGGACAGCTGAAAGCTTCTTTAAACTCTCGAGAGTTGGCCATTGTGCCCTGCACATATTCCTGCGTTAGCGAAGTTGAATCGTAGGAGATTGCACCCGCACACTATGCAATGGCAACAGAATTGTTTGGAGGGAGTTACTCACAATGATTCTTGCAGGCTTTGGAGCATGGGGATCACTGTAGATCGCACGGACGGCTGCCTCCCTTGTTGTTTTGCTGCACCACCAATTCGCGTACGAGACGAAGAACAGTTGTTCCTTGGTAAAGTTACCCAGCCCTGGCAGGTTCGGGTCGGGAGAGGCGGCATCCCGTTTCTTCCATGCGTGATAAGATGCAGTCAAACCGCCCGCGTCTGCGATATTCTCGCCTAGTGTAAGCCGACCGTTTACGTGCAGCGGCTCCGAATCTGGTTCTGGCCCCGGAACAGTGAAGTTCGAATATTGGTCAATAAAGCACTGAGCTCGTTTTTCAAATTCGTCGACAGTCTTGTCATCCCACCAGTCCGTATAATTTCCCGTCTGATCGTAGTGTCTGCCAGTCGAGTCAAAAGCTGTAAGATAGTTAGTTGAGAAGACCTTTCTCCAGATATCACACTCGAATATAAAGCAGTGCCAACATACCATGGGAAAGTTCATGCCCGCTCACAGCACCGAAAGCGCCGTAAGAGAGATACAACGGGGCAGAAGGGCCATAGAACACCGGCTTCTGCATGATTCCAGCTGGGAAGACGATTTCATTGCCAGGAGGGTTGTAATAGGCGTTCACGGTCGGCACACTCATGCCCCATTCTCCACGATCTGTAGGCTTACCCAGTTTTGACCACTGCTTGCGCACATCGAACTTGGCAATGCTTAATTGGTTCTCGAAGAATTTCCCATCAGACAACTTAAGCTCCTGGTAATAATTCTTCACATTTTCGGGATCCATAACGTTAGGGCTCTGGGTTGGGTAGCCGATCTTCTGCACAATATTTTCGACTTTCTCGATACCTAGCTTTCTCACTTCTGATGTCATCCATTGGGTTTGATCCAAGGTAAATATGAATCGCTCCTTTATGTCCGACACGATTTGGTCTCCAAGCTTCTTCGATTCTTCAGGGAAAGCATCCAGGACATAGAAACGGCTCAGAATCCACGGCAGACCACCATCCATAGCTCTCACGCACTTGCGCCACCTCTCTTCCTTGGCTTGAGGATCTTTGCCCTGGAGACGATTATTGAACTCCCGTAGTGGTTCTAATTTGGAATCCTCAACAATGGGAGAAAGGTTCTGGATAACTTTCCACTTCAGGAAAGATTGGATCGTTGTCCGCGATGCTTCACGTAAAATAACGGACAGGTCTTTCATATACGAAGGTGATCCCACAATAAGACGGTCAGTTTTGAAACCCTCAGGAGCGAGATTGGAGATGATGCTGAAAAAAGAGATTTGAGGCAGTAGCGAATGTGTCTGGTCGATGCTCAACGGATTGTAATATTTTGTAACATCCTCCTGAGTTTGAGTATCGGGTGTTGAGTTGGCAAGCTTAGTCTCGAAGGCCACAATATCACTGCTCAACTGAGCGAGCAGATCAGAATCCAACGGCGTCGACTTTTCTTTCGCACCGAATGAAGTCTGGAATCCCCCAAGGACCTTCTCCACAACAGTCTTGTATTCTTCGACGGTCTTGGTGTTGTTATAGTATTCCCTAGCGGGAAGTCCTATATCTCGTGGAGGCGTAACAAAGATCGCGATAGAATCAGGATCACGGTCATCGGCCTAGAAGAGAATCAGATTAGCTGGGTAGGGACAAATTCCAAAGATGATCTTACCGAAGCATAGGGAGAGACAAGTGCCTCGACTCCAATTTCAATCAAGTATTGTATAACCTCTGTGAGGTTCTCCTTCGAGTCGCTGCTAGAAGAAGACTTCCCCGTAGGATAGGTCTTCTCGATCTGAGCAAGAATATCTTCCAAAGGCTTGGTGCCACGTTCTTTGATCGTAGATTCATCTATACAAGCATCGTATGCGGTCTTCAGCTCCTGAAAGATCTCTGAATCGGCGGAGGCAGAATTGAATTCTCCCGGCACTTTAGACGATTCCAAGATGTGACGCACGCGAGTCTGGGCATTTTCAGCCATTATAGTACCAGCAAATATAGACCCTTGATCGGCACGCATGTCATGGGTCTCACGCCAACCTCCGCAGACAAACTGATCAAAATCTTCGCATGGATCAATGTTCGCATGATTTGGATCAAGATTAGATAGGATTTCGGAAGCAGCATGAACACATTCCGCAGCCTCGCACACCGGCGGAGCATTTGTATCCAGGTCATCGTCCTGAGATATGAATCCTTTTTGTTCCGGTCAGATGAAGTACACCACGCTGGAAGATGAGATACATGCCTGATAAACCGGAGCTCTTGACTGCCAAGTACCCGATGACGGCAATCACTGCTGTCCATTTCACAAACCAAAGAAATTTATACCATCTCATATTTCTCGAAATACGTGGAAGTGGGAGGGGACTCCAAGGCTCTTCTCCATTGTCAATTTCCATGTCGGCATTGATCAGTGGTGATTTCTCGCCGTTGAACGGCTCAGGTACACGATCGGACGGAAGCCATCTTCCTAGCCGTAAAGGCTCTCTTTGAAAAGAGAAAAGGAAGTCAGCTATGATCTGAGATGTAAAAAGATTAATTTCAGCAGACCAACCTCTTTGGTGTTCCTCTGGCCATCGTGATAGCCGCCAGCCGCTACGTGATGGAGGGAATTGAAGTCAAAAAAGTCAGTAATTGAAAAAGGAAAAAACTTCGATCAACGAAGTGAATACTTCTGAGGTGAATGAAACATGAGCTTCTCGACCATCCCCCGCTGTTGAGAGTGGTTGTCGAGATGATCTGGGGAAGCTGCCAGTGCACGTCGTAGCTGTCTCTAAGGGGTAATGAGATCATGCGGCCCGGGGTGAGTCAGCTGTTCTAACTAATTTTAGGTTAGGAATGCTGCGCATTGTTTCATTAACATGGTTAAGGGTCGGAACTTCCCGAGCTTATCCGGGGAAGCTTCAAAACACTTGAATTTTGGGAATTGGTCCACACAGCCAAAGTTCACAGCGCCTCAAATGGCTTTTTCGATATTATTTAATTAATCTAAGGGGTTCTAATATAACAACAAAGATGATACGAATCCTAACTATATCGGGAAGCACCCAAAATACGACTAGTTGTCGTATTCGGAAAACCTTTGGAATAAGAATCCGAATGACGAGGCATGAAACTCTCTGTAGCTGTAGAAGATGGAGTTCTTGGTTCTTGCATATATTTTTTTGAAGTGGAACTGATACACTAGAATAGTATCTTTTTGTCGCTTCTTGAACATGTATGCACATGTTATTTACTCTCTTGCAGGATATACCGACCAGCTTACACTACCACGTCATGTAAAAGAACGTCGACGTGTCACTAGAGGTCAAAGCACAAATGGACTTGGTATCATTCTCAATAAGGGTCCTTCTAAAATAAACGGGTTCCTTTTACGATCACATTACGGGATCAGAGAAAACACCAAGGTGGGTTTCTACTATCTCTGTCTCTTCAACGTGAACTTCGAGTACGTAGAATAAACCCATTACAACGAGATGACAAAATATCCTCTCATACAGTAGAATGTAGCAGTAGCAGTAAATCTATAAGATTAGAACTCTTTATTGCCCACTTAGACAGAAGGAGAACTACCAATCCAGCGTATTCAAGTAAAGCAAGAGTTTTTATATCATTGAGTGATGATAAATACGCAATATGCCTGCGGTACTACAGACAGAAAGATTAGAAGGGCTGCTTGTTCCGTAGTTCTTCAATATAGTAACTATGACGTAAGGTTGAATACGAAAGAAACATTTGACGAACTAAAATCCAAAAATAATGATCTGCACTAGAATTCCTTAATAGGCATCTTGCATGACTCAGTTCAGAACTTGGGAAACGAATAAGAGCATAACGTAATGACATGAGGATGTCAGAAGAGACTTAACCGGATATACGGGAACCCATCCGGTACCTAATCTCTGTTGTGTGGAAATCAATGACACGGATTTGCACCTAACATTCCCAATCCAATCAATATCCATTCTCCCCAATAAAGCTGCAAATTGTTTGCTCTTCGAATGAGAAAATTCCACCCGGTGGATCCCCGGAAAACCCGAAGATCAGGCAACCTCCCAAGGCATGCCTAAAAAGGAGAGACTAAATTTGAGCTCCTCATTTAATTTAGTACTTGCATATTCTGATGAGTTGTCAATTCAACAGCCTGTTTTTCTGTTTGCTGGGATGATACGCTAAGGAGACCCGGAAAGGAATAATAAGAAAAAAAAAGGAAGAAGAAATTGAGAGAGTGATGAGGGTTCAATCTCGTACAGCAGATCGCGTGGCGTACCCAGTAAACTTTTCACATTCCCTGATCGCCTGCATGACAGCCGCTCGAATCTAAAATCTGACGAACGCAACGCTTAGCCAGACGCATGGATACCGTTCGTCTGATAAAGTGGCCCAAGAGTAATTTAGTGTAATGCAACATCCCGTCTCTGCTTACCGTCACCCAGGAACGGTTCACATGACTGCATAGACATAACCAGCTCGGTTGTGATTTAGGTGGTTGTCACCCGAAAAGTGATCGGGCCTCTTTGGTGTATGTTGTAAAGGGTATGCGTTATTTAATTTTACGATATTAGATATGCCAAGAAAGAAATAGGAGGGATTGAACGAGAAAAAAGTTCTACATGCTGCTTCTTTTTCTCATTTTAACCATCGAATGTGTGCTCGGGATCATAATCTGCCATTCTCACCTGATGAGCACCTACAAGAAAAAGATGAAGTACAACTATCTAAAAAGGAAATCAAGACGAGATTTGGCAAGGACCCCAAGCTGGACAAGGCGCCAACTGCCTAGACATCGTACCATATGTAAGGCGTCGATCCGATCTTACTCGACAAAAAGAGACGCGCTGGCTTACCAAGAAAGATCGAGCATCCAGTTTTGCTGATAAAGCGGTTCATGTCATTCCAAATCTATCCTTAGAAAATTACTAAGGCAGACCTATTTTCGGGATATCGGAATCCCGTTCTGAGTGTCCTCTTGAATCCACCCCTCTTCTGCATTGATAGTGGTCATACGTCAGATGGCCGATGAGTTGTGCTTTGTTTTGCTTTTTAACAACTAGGCTAAGCTTTTGCAAGTAAGATCTTTTCCGCATAGGAGTGAGCGCTTAGTAGTACAATAAAAGTGCCACATGCCGAGGGAAGCAAACACCTGATCTGTAAAGCCCCACCACCCAACCCCCGTGCGCGTGGTCGCTGGCACATTTTGACGTGCATAGGGATAGATGCCGATCATCCTTGGTGTCCAGTTGGAACAACCTTTAGGGGGGCACGGGGAAGGTTCGTCATGTGTGCTTCGGATAGGGCGCGGATGTTGAAAACCAGTGGCTGTTAGTATAAAGGCCTCATCTTAATGGCTGATGCTCACCAGCCTATAGAAGAGTCGAATAGGCAGCCGTTAGAAGGGTAGATCAAAACCCCTGGCTAGGTCCGAACTAGTCATTCTCAATCAGGAAGGTGTTCCATGCGCAGCTTTACCACTACTATCCTAGAAGTACCTAGTATGGTACTTCCAGGTTGTTCCTGCTCGTGGAGAAGGTTAATGTCTGGCGCTTAGACTACCGGTCTTATCGTTGATAGGTTGGTATTCCTTGTTATTGGGTGATTGTATATGGACCTCATAACCTAGGTTATTGGATAGGTTCCTTCTTGCCTTGCTCAACAGTAGGTGGTATACGTAGGTCCCTTGCTGCCAGTGTAGGCTGCATCCATGGATGGATGAAGCGTGTGTCAGGGAAAGAACACGGTCGATTGGATGGAGTAACAAGTCTTAGGATGAAAGTCAAATCTTGTGATCTTTCCAAAATGAGATATAATCTCTTACAGTATTAATGAACGATAGTGGATACCAAAGCAGACACAACTCCATTACCAAGAAGTAAAGTATCAAAGCCAAGTTCAGTAAAAAGGAAATTCAACGATGGCCAGAAATAAAGAGACACTAGATGAAATTCTCTCTGGTCTTAGCCAAAAGTATTGATAAGATTATCAGCTATCTATATCACCTCAAACCTCACCGGCCACAAGAGAAAGAGAGAAAAGAAAGAAAGATTAATCCGTAACGCCCCTGATATGCATGGGGAATATTGTGAAAGATATAGGGTCCTAGAAGAATCCGGAGCGAAAGAGAAAGTAAGATATCTGTGGAATTTTACTGCTTATAACGATTCCGCAAAGTGGCCGAATCTCATGTTGTTTGTATTGAGCTTCATATTATAGTACGACTCTGGCGGCCCATATACGAAGTGGGGGTAGGCCACAGCGTCAAATTTGTCAGGCACCAATGTCTCGGCAAGAGACATTTCATTGGCTCGCAGTAAATCAAGCTCTACAGACAGAGTCTTGATCCTCTCGTTCAGTCGTCTAACCTCATCCGCTTGTCGTGAATATGAGTGAAGAAGAGCCTGGTGTTTCTCATGTAAGTCCCGTAGCTGGTTCTCGAGACCTTTGACATGCTTCTCTTTGCGTTCACGGAATGCTCGCTGCGAGGCACGATTTTGTGCCCGGCGTCTCTGCTTTGCCAGACATAGGTCAGCCGATTGTATTCGGAAAGACAAACGACGATAGGTATCCAACACATACCAGATGCATGTTTGTGATCATTTCTGGTTCCTTAGATGGACTGTTCTTCTTCCTGCGATCCCGCTCGTGAAAGGTTGTTTGTCCCGTATACTGCACAGGGATCCTGGGACTTTGAGGTGGAAAGACCGTAGACTGTGCATGACTGAGAGACATCAAATCGTATGTTCCCTGTAAGCCGCTGTGGTAATACATCTGCTGCTAGCGCACAGTGTCAATTTCAGTCCAACACAAGTGATGACTACTGGTGTTAAGAGGAGCACATACAGTCGGTGAGCTTGGGTTCGACGAGTCTGAAGTCATGTCATAATGTTGCCCTATCGCAAACGGAAGCGATCCTACTGCCGGCGGGCTTGATGAAGAGCTCATAGAATGAGACTCCATTGATGATGAGACGATGCTGAATGGCAATGATATGCGTGCTTGTACACAAGTTTAGCCAGTTCTAAGCTGGTAGGCTTTGGTGGCGGATAGTACCTCTCGTCTGCTGTGACTGTCCAAAGAGTACTGTATACCAAGTGGCGAACGTCCATGGCCTAAATACTCCCGGCACCTTGATGGATCTAGTCCACTCGGTCGAATGTACACTACTGCCATGCACATTGCACGAAAAGAGGACTGTGTCATACATCCTGGCCAGACCGTCCTGCCGGGCCTGGGCGACCAGGATCCTTCCCCAGCAATCGATGCAGTTTATCCATCCCAAGAAAGTAACCCCTCGCCAACCTGGAGCTTTAGTTTGACACGGGCCGGTAACTGGAAAAGCTCTGCTAGTGAAGATGGACCGTGGTATGACGTTTTCTGGACCTCTGGGTGGGAGGCTTGGAGGATCAGGTAATGGTCTGTGGTGCTTATTGATTCACTTAGCCATCAGTAGCTCGCTGACATCTTGTTTCCAGGGCTCTTTTAGATTGGTGGACACAAT
This sequence comes from Paecilomyces dactylethromorphus, assembly GCA_029606265.1. Taxonomy (NCBI): domain Eukaryota; kingdom Fungi; phylum Ascomycota; class Eurotiomycetes; order Eurotiales; family Thermoascaceae; genus Paecilomyces; species Paecilomyces dactylethromorphus. The sequence continues at coordinate 1,366,080 of JAPVCE010000031.1, read as the reverse complement.
AGATGGCGCTGTCACCGTAGATTCACATGGGTCACTCCATTATCTGCCGCACGAGCGGATTGCGAGTTGCTACCAACCCAAAAACATTAGCCAGCATCCCAATACCGCATTTGGCCAATGCCCAAGGTCAGCATTAGCTCTTGATGGCTGGGTGTGTGGCCGAGCTAGTATCAAGAGGAGGGGGTGATTGTTGTCTATCGACGCTCTTATCCCCGACCGCAGCCTTGTCTTTAGCGGCGATCGGGTCCATAGGGGAATCGTCTCCGGCACACTCTCTACATTGGTACCTTCGACTACCTGGAGAGCTGCTCACAGAGGCGTTCTCGTGGAAAGTGAATCTATCAAGTGAGCCGTGCGAATCACCCTATCCTCCAGCTTGTCTCTCATGATGCTATCGGCTAACTAAATTGGCATCGCTTGCTTCGCTCATTGGCGTAGCATCCAGACCCTCGAAGCCCCGCTGATGGCTTGCGGCAATGAGATCTTTTGAGGTCATCCAGTTGAATTGGTTGCTATCCATGGAGAGCAGTATACAAGGCTTGCCTCGCTTGTCTGCGATACAGGTCAAAGCGTTCCACAGCGGCAGTACAGCTACCAATCGAGTGTTTGGTCTCTGCAAGGGAAGAATGTAGGATCGATCGATTCGTACAAGAAATCTAGTCGAAAAGTGCGCAGAAGTTCCGGCAGCCTTTCGATTGACTTCCGAAATCCCAATGGACATTATCCATCCGTGCGTCGTGCCATCTTCCCCGTGTGAACCCCCGCCATGTGCGACCGGACAGGTCGCCGACGGGTTACACTGGTCCGCCACGGCGTTCGGCAGGGAACGATATCAGCGTTGACCTGGAGCCCACGATCCATATGAAGAAGGGCATTGTGATTTGAAATTCATCGCTCAATTGAACTTAAATCAGTAAAAAACTGCATCCGTCGCCAAAAGATCTACAGTAACGGGACCTATGAAAATGGATTTGATATTTCTCCTGGGCAGATCCTTAATCAAAGTACCAGAAGGTACCCCTGAAAGACTTTCCATTCCATGGACTACGCTGTTTCTCAAACCTCGCCTTGTGCCGTCGCGGTGCCATCCCCAGCATTGGCAGCCAGGATCGGGGTCTCGGTGATTGAGCGCTAGGTGATACCCTGCTGCCAAAGCCCCGCCTCACGCGTATGTTGCGCATGGGCTCTTGATTTATCCGCGGATCATCGCTTTTTAAGTGAACTCCTGCAGTACCTGGATAACGGAGATGATTCTTTCTGGGGAAATGCTCGTACTTTGTAGAAGGCCAGCTAGTACTTGGGACCTATATCCGCTAGATAATGACTGAAATATCGAAGGCACTTTGAGACTCCGTAGTTTACCTGCGGCACATACGGACTTGTCCTCGATTCAGGCAGTGAATATCTTTTTAACACCGAACGCCAACTGTTCTGTCAGGCAACAGTGAAGATGATATCGGCCTTCGGTACTTCTTCGGGAGTGTCCTGAATGGCTGTCAAAAGGCCCCTGACGATTAGAGTCAAACCCTCCCGGAAAGGGTATTCCGATAACATGTGAGACTGACTCAAACCAGTGATTCTTGTTCAGGTACTAACTGAGATGCCAGGGGTGTGCGGCTGCTCTGCATGCGATCTTTAATTGTCGCGAGCTCGGGAGAAAGAATCGGATCGTGCGCCGATTCTGCGAGACCAGATGCTTATCAAGAATAACGTGATCTTATACAGATTTCCCCCCCAAACTCCAGGGTGAATTCTATCTTTTTCGTATTGATTGACATATCAAGAATATCGCCTGGAAAGAGGCGTCATGAGCGGACTGTGGATTCTTTGCGCACCCATATGTCGAACTATCGTACGAGTCGGTATATCGGATCTTCCTTGGTGGCCGAAAAAATTATCGCCCGAGTAAGCACCATGGATGCAAGATGTAGCGGGGGCTGAGAATATAGCGTTCGAGTAAGCGACGGATCGACCATCATGGCTTTAGAATAACCCAGTCACTCAACTGGGATAATTACCAGTTTCCGGAGCTCTGGAAACTACTTATGTTAGTGTTGGGCATGACGACGAATCTAGGATGCCCTGCAGGGTACAGGTTGCGCTCACAAGTGCCACTGTTAATCGGGTGGTCAGATCCTAATACGATTCTTGTTAATGAGAACTTCTGATCTTCAAGCTCTTTTGTCAATCGGACGCGACGGAAGCCAACTTTAACAGACAATCGATGTGATAGGTATCAACTTCTCGCTTGTGGTCACCATTCCTGCCAATTCTTGTCCAAGCGAGGGTTTTCGGTATTCCATTTTCCAGCTATGATAAACAGGGTGGCTTGTTTTAGCAAGGACCCTCAATCAGTATAAGCCGGTATTGCAATCGACAGACCTCTCCGCATGAGGGGTACGACCAAGCCATCAGCATCGGTCGATCTGGAGAGGCGTCCATTTGCAGATAAGGCGTTCAGCCTTCGTAACCTTCCGTGAAGACCGTGAAGACCGTGCGGATCCGAATGCTCGGGTCTTCTGTGATCTAGTCCATCATCTATGAACTTACGCTGATCATCTTTGATGAGTTCAGCAGACTTACCATTGTGTATCTCACAAGATTGAGCAGCTGTGACGTTCCCGAACCATTCTTACCCCGTGTTCCTTCAAGCGGACTGCAGAAGCGGGGTTGACGACTATGACTGGATACCTGCCCATCTCCTAGTAGTACCCCTATGTGAGATCGAGGCACTGTTGCATAAGCATTGCCGATAGTTTCCATATATCTGGTAGCTTATGGGCCGCGACCACTTTGTTCCTGAATGGGTAATACGATTTCTTCCCCTTGGTACAGGAGGCAAGGCCTTCGTCACCACATCAACATGGGCAGGTGATCATACCCTAAAATGAGCTACATGCAGACTAGTAGAACTGCTTGCATTAGTAGTAACGGCTCTTTCTCCACAAACAGTTCTTGCTGATCTCGTCTGACGTGAGATCAAAATATGCCCGTCCTAAGGGACTTTTAGAATATTTTCGCTAATGCACCTATCAATATCAAGACTGCTCAGGTATGATTTACATTAACTTTTAGATAAGCATGCTGAGAGGTGTTACTTTGGATACAGGCTTCTACATGCTTTTCTCCAGATGTTACATGAATATTTGTATGACTTAGAGCCTAAATGTGCTGTAGTGCCTCATCATCATGACGATGATTATAACACGGTGTCATCATAGACTCTCTTTATCTAGACATGTATTCGCCTTTCAGTCGTGCATTTAGCTTTCTCATCCTAATTAAAATACAATAATTATCCATTATTCCTCTTCGTGCTCAAGTAGTCCTTTTGGTGCCATAACAGAGTCGTTAAGGGGAGTGGAGAACATACGGTGCATAGCGCTGACTAAAATTTGCGGTGAAGAAATAAAATATTCATAGTAGATATATCTGGGTAACACCTTTTTACATATTAAATTTAATTGATTTATGGAAATATTCTATTATATCCGAAAGAAATTGACAATTGGGTAATTCCAAGGCGTCTTTGCAGAGCTATATAATATATGTGCTGTACATTGTGACCCTCTCTGGCACTAGGCCACGTAAGAAAACGTCCATACATGATCAATATGCAAATAGTGAGTATCAATAGAGCAATTGAATATGTAGTTTGGCCCACATATCATTAAACTGTCACCCCCAGGTAGCATCTGCGAGGCAGGCAGCTGGAGCTTCTTGTCAACGAGTTGTCCACATGAAGTTTTTACGGAGCAGACAATCATCATGGGGAAGAATCGTTGCATATTTATCTGGTGTGGCCTTCTAAATTGGCAACAAGTTGGTGTCGCTGATGTAGATGTTGCCGTCAGAATCCATGGCAGTACCTCTAGTACTAGACGTCAGAGCAACGGCTCTGCATAGTCATCCAAGGAGGTGACCAATGAAGAGTCGGTCAGAGTGGCTTCGACATAGGCTATCTTAATACGGTATGACCCACCATTATAGGGCTGATAGTATAGATGGTCGCCATCACGCGAGATTTCGATCTGGCTAAGGCATGCAGACAAGCTGCTGGCGTCTCTGTAGCTTGGGATTAGTGCATCGTTATCTATAATGGGATACGAGGCATGGGCTGAGGCGTCACCAGCAAGCATGCGCACACCATCGCCTACCATGATATTAAGTACCAGATAGGGTTCTTGCTTCCTGCTGCGTCCCTCAGGTACACGATATCGGGGGTCGCGCCGAAGCGCATATCATCAATACCGCTATCCGACGCTTTGATGCCACTAAGCTAGTAGATGCGATCGACGGTATTAGTCTTCGATACCCACCAGCTTGGTCGAGCCGTTAACGACATCCGAGCCACAGTCAGCCGGCCAGTAACGGTCATCAGGTGCGATACGGGTCCCCAAACATCTTGCGCCGTTCTGAGGCCGGTCATCGGTGTTGTAAAATCCCCATACCACATCTGGATAGAGAACCATCGCGTTATTACTGAGGATCTCGACTTCTTGGGGAGGAACAATCTCTGAGTAGCGGTGAGAAAAGAGTTTGCAGCCGTTGGCGGAGATGCTTATTCCCTGCGTCACTTGTTTTAGCGAATAGGAGACCTGAAGATTTGTCGCATACGCCACGCCAGCACCACCGTCAGAGTATCAGAAATGGTGAGGAAGGAAATAAAAAGAACAGCTGCCATTGTTAGCAGCTGTGTTAGTGAGATAAACATAGCTTTATGGTGAGACTCACTTTATATAATAACAGCTTTTATGCCAATCTTTATTTCCAATAGATATCTACTATTCCAGGAATAGAAAATAATTACTATTACGATATATAAGTAAAACTAATATCAATAGTATAAAATAAGTTTATTTTATAACGAAAAAATTATGATCCTAGCGCATTAGATAGCTCTATTCAAACCACGCTTGCCCCTATTATTTAAAAAAAAATCTGTATTAATAATCTACTATAGCTTAGCGCATTTAACCACTAAGTCAAAGTGATAAGACCATCAAACCCAGTATGCCGGACTGAGAGGTAATGAAGCTATGAATAGCTACGCAATGGTCCAGGATTTAGTTTAGGATTCGATTGGCCCACGGTGTCCCTTTAATATCCCGCACCATAGAGACTAATTTAATAATAAACCTTCTTTTCCTGGGGGATTTTACCTCGGGAATTTCCCCGCGTCCCTTGGTGTCTGACTGAACCTGTATAGTCCTTTATGTAGACTAGCCCCCTCCGGATGGATATTGTTGATAATCAATTATATCACATGCTATTTAATTACATAATCTCATTCATGAGGAAAATTTTGAATTATATCGAGAACAAATATTGAATAATATCTCAGAATTACCGCAAATATTCAATGAATGCCCGGGGGGTTTTCTACTAGGATCTAGAGAGCCAAGGTGTTCACGGGACACTGTACTAGTAATAGTTCACTTCCCGATTCACGATGCTGAACATACTTAGTACCTTCCCTTCAAAAGGGGTGGTTGTATGGGTCTGTAACAATAGCGAAATAGCAAAAATTAATATGAAAATCAATATGTAGAAATTACATATGATTTGAATAATGGGATACGAAACAACTGCTTTCCTCTGCTTTGACCAATGTCATTCTTAACACTGACTGTGCTTACTATATTAATCTTTTCCCAAGTATACACCATTAAACCGGTATTAATTCATGTTATTCAATGTATAAATGAGCTGAGTGACTGGTTCAATTTCTGGCAATGACCGTACTCTGGTGTGTACTAAAGCAATTGCAAAACGAAGCCGCGTCAAAAAAATAGTCAATTTATCGTATTAAAACACATCATGATGTCTCAGTCACATTGTAAACCAGCTTCTCTCCGCTCACCTTATTCTCCTGAAGAAGTTTCAGTCCATCCAGCACTCCCTTCAGTCCCCCAGGGTTCACCTTGGGAGGATGCACCTTGATCTTGCCATCAGCCAATAGCTTCTCCGCAATTGCCCAAAACTTCTCCGCAAACTCCTTGTCCTCCGGCTTGGCGGGTATAATGGTGTCGCCCATCGTAAATTCCTCACCAATAGCCGTGTATCCGAGCGTCCAGCGATCGTGGACGTTGGCGCGCTCAATTCCCTTGACGAGCAGGGAGCTATACTCGCCGCCTTCAGTCGACAACGCTTCGTCACAGAATTTCGCGCTTTCTTCAAGCCCAATCGTATCTAGGACAAGTCTCAGATTGTTGTTGGTGTACTGGTGGATAGCGGCAGCGGAGTTGGGGTCATGGTAGTCAAAAACGGCGTCAGCCCCCAACCGCTTGACTAGGTCGAAGTTACGCGGCGAGCAAGTGGTTAGCACCTTGTAGCCAGACAGTTTGGCGAACTGGATGGCTAGCGTTCCTGTAGCGGTTGAGCCCCCATAGATCAAGATGGGGACGGGATCCGCGATCGGCTGGGTGGGTAGCGCTAGTTTCAGGCTCTGATACAGCGCTTGGCCGACTGTAGTGATGCCCACACCTAGGGTAGCTGCCTCCTGGAAACTAAGGTTATCTGGGATGCGAATCTGGATATCCCCCTTGGCGACGATATGCTCGGCGAAGGCGCCATCCTCTGGCTGTACCGCGTTACAGCCGTGTATGAAACCGCACACGCGGTCGCCTTTCTTGAAGCTCTTCTTTACGTTCTTACCCACCTCTTCGACGATTCCCGCATAGTCGCAACCGACTAAAACGCCTGGCGGGGCATGATATTGGATATGTTTCCAGTCAGTCGGGTTCAGAGCAACTGCAACGGTCTTGATCTTCACGTAATCATCACGGAGAACTGGGATCGGCCGGTCGGTCACTAGACCCGCTTGCTTAGGGGCGGTGACAATCACTGCTTTCTGGGTAGCCATTCTAAAAGATCGTGTAGAGGAGAAAGTAAAGGGAGGAGGATGAGGAGTTGCGGGATCAAGAACAGAGACGATAGAGAGTAAAAAGCGTCGATCGGAAAATCAGGAGACTTGCTTGATTACACCATTGAAAGCAAAATTTTCTTTCTCCTCTATCCCTGCACCTTTTGCTGTAGAAGAAAAGTGAAGGCATAAGAAGAATTCTGTCGTTGATTACAAATGGAGCGCAGCGTCATAAGATTTCTAATATAAACCATTATGTTTGCTGGGGTCGTCTTGAAGACTAACAGAACCAACCACAATGCGTTAGTGACCTTTGTCAGAATTTTGAACAATATTAAGATTAAATGTATTATTGGGGGTTTAAATCATCCTTTTCATTCTTACTTGTTCTGTATTGAGCAAGATAGTTTATTATATCCGTATCTTATCTCCATATATCCCGAAATAAATGCTCCTACTCTATTATCGAAGTTGGCTGCCTGCATACTCTACAGGATACATATTTGGTAGGATCAACGTCACTTACTATAAGGTATACAAGATTGCGACCAGACCGTGTCCAGTTAATGTAGAAATAGCGGTTGCAGCACAACCCTAGATGTCATATTATTCTCCAGCCCAGCTATCAAAAATCATTGGCCAGGACATCTTATTCACCACAATAAAGTAAAATCTCTTTGAAATATAGTTGCAACTACTAATTTTTACTCCAGAACATTTTACTAGTCCTTGCGCTTATCCCGTATGGTCCCGCTGTCCGCGTGCCTACCTGATTTGGTCTTTTATTAATTAGGTTTAGTCTCCGCTTCACTAGTTAAGAGAGGTTTACTGTGGTTCTCTTGCCGCTAGTTCTATCCAGTGCTTGATGGCGGACTGACAATACAAGAGGATTTCTAAAGTCTGATAACGAATCATAGCATTACAAATATCTGGAAAAGCCCTGAGCTAGATATGCAGAATTAAGTAGCGTCTTAGCATAACAAAAGTTGTTTTGAATCTTGGATAGATCGATAGAGTGGCCGCTGAGTTTAGCCAAAACTTATTGGTCGGAGGGATCCCACCGAAAATTCGCACTAACCTAACACATGTCCCAGATTGATAACGCCCGGCTACTTACTATGAGGATACTCTAGCGGCCTTCTCCGATTAAGAGAGCGGCCGTCTTATCATCGTTTATTTAGTTTGCTGGGAAATATGGCGCGAATCTCCGACTCACCCCTTTCACTTAACTACATACTCATTAGAACAGAATGGGTAAAATAGTGGCCGCGTAAGCTATTGATACAGTATGATCGCTATCAGTCATGCTCAATTTGCCTCCTCTATCTTGTGCAAGAGGAAACGAAAGCAGATCGACAGCCCCAGAAGGAGGGGGAAATAACAAAATATAACATGTAGCGTATCAATTATCGTCGTATATCCCCTTAAGTCACCTCAAATTCCTCCCAAATCTATTTCTCAACCCCTTTTATGTCTTCGGGACTCCCATTCGACCCCTGAACATTTGATTCAGCAGCAGCCCTCCCCTCAAGCACGATAGTTCCTTCAAATTTCGCCGTAATCTCCTCCAAGGTGAGACCATTGGTTTCGACGAAGAGGAAATAAGCAGCGACTAGGAAAACGATATTATATGATGCGTTGATAATGTAGAATTTCCAGCCGAGGTTGGCCATAGCGTAGGACATCGCGAAGGAGGCCATCAATCTGGTTTCTTATTAGTTGTAGCCTAATTATGAAAGTTAGGGGGAGGCCTCACCCAAATCCGCATTCGATAAATCGGAAAATAGCAATACCAGTTGAACGTAACTTGTACTGTGATACCTCGGTTGGATAGACGCTGGTCATTGGGGTAATGGCAAATGCATAGCAGGCTTGAAACAGGAACACGACTGCGATGGAGCCGTAGATGCCAGATTTATTGCTACTGTTTCCGTAGACTTATTGATCCCGTCAGTATTTTCATCCCTGTATACAGGGGAAGAGACATAGCATACCTTTGATCAAACCACCCAGAATATACAAAAATACAATCATTCCAATGATACTCGCCAGCGTCTGCTTCCGACGTCCAAAAATATCCAGTGTGAAGCTACCGATAATGGCAATCACAAACGACCAGCAATTCAGGACGACATTGATCTGGGTTTGGGTTTTGGTATCGGTGACACCGGCCTGGTCAAGGATTTTTGTGAGATAATATCTATATTTATTCCCCTCCCAGGGGCATGAATCAGTTCATTGATTTCCTTTTTTTCGAGTCCAAATAAATGAGGGAGGAGAGGAAGGCGACACTCACGAAACTACATAGTTTCCAAACATCTCCAACATCACACCAAAAGAAACCAAAATTGCCAATCGTTTGCGATTTCCTGGAGTTGCGATGATCTCAATCCATGGATTACGAGGAAACATTTCCTTTTCAGTGGCAATTGTGGTCTCGATGGCATCAAACTCAGCAGCAACACGTGGGTCATCTGGGTTTGAATTACCGCGCACGATAGTGAGAACTTCACGAGCGTGCTCGAATTTACCCTTTGCAATCAGCCATCGTGGGGATTCTGGAACGAAAGGCAGAAGGCAAAGTGCCAAAACGCTGGGGATCAATTGCAGGAGGGATGGTACACGCCAGGACCAGGTTGATTGGATATTTTGTGTGCCGTAATTGATGATAGAAACGAGCAAGCTGCCTACGTAGAAGCAGGAGAAGAAGATTCCCAAGATACAACCACGCGTTACCGCGGGGAGCAGTTCTCCCAGAAGAGCTGGTGCTGCACTGCTAGATAGTTGTGCACCGAGTCCGACAATGACACGTGCGACGACGAACATGCCTGTGTTCTGGGCGGCGGCCTGGAGGATGACTCCAATGAAACAGATCATGGCCGAGGCAATGATGGCTTTTTTGCGTCCAAATCCGTCAGTGACTGGCTGCATGATGAAGCAGGCAAGCATATCGCCCATCCATGCTCCTGCCGTCATGAGACCAGTAGTGGCAGTGTTGAGGTGAAAGAATTCGGTGTATGATGGCAGGATGTTTAAACCGTTCATCACCGATGCATCGTATCCAAGGGTCTGTTGAAACATCAGCCTGAATTTCACCAATTCTCACTGTGAAATTAAATGATCAAACAAAAATATACTCACCGCAGAGTTTACCACGGCCACACCGACAAGCAGTACGGTCAGGACCTTCATGTTCGAAGGCACTAGTCGAGAAACATACTTACGCTCAATGGTCGCCATGTCTGACAAATTCTCTTTCCTCTTTTTTATTTTTCTTTTCTTTTGTGATTTTTTGTTTTAACGCAATGCAATGCGACCATAACACTGGATCTGTATCTGAAACGAATGCCGCAAGACAGGCTGGCCAGACTTTATACGTACTAGGATATCAAAGCATTACGAGCGCTATCATAGGATACTGATAGATGGAATAGAGCTCTTGGCTTAAGTTAGATGGACGTATCACAGATATGCATTTCATCAGCAAAAATAGCTATCGAAATATATTTGTGTATAATCAAAAGAACTCAATACTTAAGGTCGGGAGGACGGTGGAAGCTTATTCTACTGATAGGAGCAAGATAGCACGGGACATGAGAACCAAAAAGAGACAAAATCTAGGCATCGGAAATCCTCCACCGACCAAAAGTCTTTACAAGGCCGGGCAAATCCGTAGATTACAATTAGTTATTGAGGTGGAGAGCTCGATAAGTCTTGGCGGTTGCGGTGAAGTCCGCAGTCGCCGTCTATCTCGGAACCATACTTGGAAACCAGCGGAACGTCCGTCAATGGAGATGTCCGCATATCTACTTCGGGAAGGGATTTACAGGATGTAAATCAAATAATAGAAAGTCTGCTATGCTCAATGCTAACAAAGACGAATAATTAAATTATTGTAGCTTCTTCCAGAGAAATCTCAGTCTTTCTAAGCAACCAAAACTTATAGAGAAGGGAATAGGCAAAAGAGACATGCCCGGAGTGCTCAAAACATGGCCAGCCTGGCCGGAATTCACCAAAGAAACCGAGCTCTATCTACAAGACCCGACATTTCTTCAGGTCAAGCAAGATGTGATCGCACAATATGGCAAGGAAGCAATCCGCCAAAGCTGGCTCAAGACCTGTCGCGGGCTTGAGGCCGTGACAAAGACTATCGCAGCCAATGGCAACGACATCATTCCAAAATTCGATGCTAGTCACGTCATCAATGATGGCTTCACAGAATCCGAAGAGCAGAAAATAAAAGAAGTCGGCTGCTTTATTGTACGTCAAGTTATTTCCGAGGACGACGCTCGACTCCAGTATGGAAGACTGCAGACATATGTTACAGACAACAAAGCGCATGTCAAGGGATGGCCGGCCGACACACCATCGATGCTCAGACTATATGACTCGCCGACACAAGTCGCTATTCGCACACACCCAAATCATCTCAAGGTGCAGCAGAGGCTGAACGCGCTCTGGCACGATGCTTCTGGAGAGACCAGCCCTGAACCACTTTTATACTCTGACGGAGTGCGCGACCGACCACCGCAGCAGCCATTCTTAGGATTGGGTCCACATATTGATGCCGGTAGTCTGAGTCGATGGGCGGATAAGACATACCGCGATGCTTACCATCACATCTTCTCTGGCAATCCCGAGCTACACGACTGCTTCGACCTCAGCGCCCGCAAAGACGCCGATCAGTTCCTATTTCCTGGTGTAGCGCACTCGCGTGTTTTTCGCGCTTTCCAGGGCTGGACTGCCTTAACTCCTGCAGCGCCCCGTGAGGGAAGTATCATGTTCTTCCCGCATGTTCACATGGCGATTTCATATGTTCTTCTACGACCGTTCTTTAGACCTCCTGACTTGGAAGAGGATATTATGGATGCGAGCAAATGGACGTTCGATCCTGACAATGCCTGGTTCCCTGGTACAACTAAGCCACAGAGTCAATTGTTGAGTCGATCTTCGCATCCACATCTTCGGTTAGAGGAGTGTTTGGTTGCTGCTCCACCAATGAGACCTGGTGATAGTGTCTGGTGGCATGCGGATGTAAGTTTCCCTTCCAAAACTACTTGAAAGAAAATTTGACTAATGGAATGATAAAAAAAAACCAGATGATTCATGCTGTCGATACAGAGCACTTCGGCAAAGAAAATGCCAGCGTCGTATTTATTGCTGCCTGTCCGACGACATCAATCAATAAGACCTACATCAAGTCGCAACTGGAGGCATCTCTGGCTGGACATCCACCGCCAGACTATGTTATTGGCGCTGGTGACTTAAATGAGACGGCCTTTAAGGGACACACTGGTTTCGATGGGTTGAGTGCTGAGGCAAAGAAAGCTCTTGGATTTGAATTGTAGGTGTCATGAGTGGGAAAAATTGGGGGGAAAGGTGGAATTATTAGTTTCTAAATATTTTGATGGACTATGTAGCCTATATACCTTGATGGAACAAAAGATATTCAGAGCACGTTAAAGCAATAGTAGAAAAACTGCTGGTAGATTAGATATTTTCTATCATGATCAAAGCACTAAATAATGTAGTGATTAATACCTACATCTTAAGACAGAAATAGCATTTGCAGTCCATCTTATTACCATAACAATGTTTTTTGTGGACGGAGAGATGCTGTGCAGACGGCTGACTAAAGTGCGGGGAAGCTCATATGACTATGATACCCAGCATGACCCTTGTAGAATTCAAGTTCATGCATTGATATTTCCAGGATTAATTATGCATCCAGCGATTAGAACCCATTTGGAAAAAAGAAAAAAAGTTGCCTTGACATATAGATTCCGGTCGCTTTGATTCGACCAATCACGATCCCATCACGTATCTGAGTTGGATACGCGGGTCAGAACCAAAAACGAACCGCAACAGCAAGCCATACCTAAACTAGAGAACAATTTCTACAGATCACATTCACGCAAAATGCCACCCAAGAAGCGCCGAGTCTCAGAAACTTCTCGAATTCACTCCTCAGAACCCCAGACTAAATCCTCAAAAGAGGAAGAGGAACAAGAGGAATCAGAAGCACAAAACAAACTTGCACCCTATCAGGTCGATCATGTCTACCGACTCATCGAGCCTGGCCCCGTCCTCCTCGTGACAACCGGCTCTCTAAAAGATGGCACACACAACATCATGACTATCGGCTTCCATATGATGATCCAGCACTCCGGACCAGCTCTGATCGGAGCCACCATCGGGCCCTGGGATGCGAGTTATGCTCTACTTAGGAAGAACAAAGAGTGTGTCCTCGCAATCCCGAGCGTCGAAATGGCAGAGATAGTGGCTGATATCGGAAACTGCTCCGGGAGCGAGGTTGATAAGTGGTCGCAATTCGGACTGGAAGCTCTCCCTGCGGGTCTGGTGAAAGCACCGCTGCTGGGAAATGATACCGTTATTGCGAACATAGAATGTGTGGTGGAGGATACGAAATTAGTTGGACCTTATAATCTTTGGGTGTTGAGGGCTGTAAAAGCGTGGACTAATCCGGATGACAAAAAGGGGAGGGAAGGAGGGAAGATGTTTCACCATCGCGGCGACGGGACATTTGTGGTTGATGGAGAAAAGTTGGACTTGAGGGAGAGGATGGTCAAGTGGAAGGAGTTTCAGGATTGAATCATCTTTCTCTGTGACTCAAATCAGTTATATAAAGTTTTTCTTACCTATAAAGCGGGTATGATTATTATTGCATCCAACGGTTTCCTAGATGCCATTTTTAGAAATCGTATGGAAATAACCCTACTGGATTCTGTACATGATGCTTATTTGTTGCGTTTCAGAGAAGAAATCACTTCTCTAGAATCTAAAAACGGCATTCACTACACTTTATGCTGCTCTCTATCCATGTTAAATATGGAAAATGTGTTTACGTCTATGATAGACTGTCGGAGTTTAAAGCGGAGATAAGGTACTATCGATATCAATTGGCTTATCTCCCAACTGTCCCTGGAAAGATAAGGACCTAATCGGTGACGTCATCCGGTTCCTGAAACTCCGAGCTCTCCTACACATTATCTTTGACAGAACAGAATAATAGATGAAGTCCGAAATTTGATAAAATTACTACCCGAAGATGTTTTAACAATATAGAAACAGGTAGTATTCAATTCGTAGTCGAGATTTAGGAAATGTTAAGAGGAGGTTGCGATTGTCACCAAGATAGAGAAATGAGAAGCTATTGCTGCGAGATTAGATAAAGGTGAATTTTCATCGATCGGATATCATGGTTGGAGTGATAACACTTAGTGCTAGAAAAATTTGTTAACGATCGAAATTTTTTTTTGCTACTAAGTATGCTTACCGAGACATCTTCCCACTTTTCCCAGCCTCTACCCTTGACCTGGGAAAGTTCCTCCATCGTATATTGTTTGCCTGTTGTGAAGTATCCAGCATTGATCTTGGCATCAATCTCAACCCGCGAGTCCTGAGGAATCATTTCATCGGGAATGGGAACACGCTCGTAGATCTTGATACCCGATTCGACGATTGCGTCATGCTTCATATTCGACATCGATAGCATGCGATCAATCTTCTTAATGCCCAGCCAGTGCAAGATATCAGGCATCAAGGCTTGGAAGCGCATCTGAATCAGGGAATTAGCAATATGAATCATAACTATGAGGTCCCCTGAGCATCCGGAGAACTTACATCCCGCACGCCAGCGACATTCTCCGTCCGCTGGAAGTACTTATCCGCGGTGTCACCACCACGTTTTCGTGAGTTGTAAACCAAGTATTTGACGACTTCACCCAGAGCGCGTCCCTCCTTACGGAAGTAGATGACGACTCCGCTTCCACCATTTTGCGCTTCTCTTACTGCTTCCTGGATACCGAAGGCCAGGTAAGGTCTGCATGTGCAAATATCCGACTGGAACACATCGCTGCCATTACACTCATCATGAATTCGTAGCGCTAGACGCACATTCTCATCTGAGACACGCTCAGGAGGACCGAAGATATAGACTGTAAGACCACCAATTGGGGGAAGGAAGACTTTCACATCTGGCCGCGTAATCAGTTCCGGGTAGCTTCCACCAGTGTGTTCGAACAATGTTCGTCGTAGTGTTCCCTCATCAACACCAAAGCGCTCTGCTACACCAGGAAGATACCATACTGGTTCTACAGCAACCTTCGTCACACGAACGTCGCCATTCGTATTAATGATGACCGAACCGTCAACTTCCAGCTTACCATCGCGGATGGCATCACCAACCTCTGCCAATCGCATGTGGGCTCGTGTTACAGCCATGGTTGGCCGGATGTCCCATCCAGCATCGAGATAGTCTCTGAACTGGTTGACAATGTCGTGACCATAAGGGTCCATCGACACGATCTTGGTAGGATCCGCCCATGCTGACTGCCATGGGAAATTGAATGTCGGCTCTGTATTGCGAAAATCAGGGCGGAAATCAGGAGGGAGATCACCAGCGGCGATGGCAAGGGCGTTATAGATGCTGTAACTGCCACCATGGGCACCCATGGCATTGCGACGCTTCAGCATAGAGCCATTTCGTGAGGCGATTATAGGACCACGGGTTTTGGCATCCTTAGCACCCCATTCAAGGGGAACGGGGTCGACCCCGCTTTGACCGGGATAGGTAGTTAACTAAGAGAGCGTAAGCACTGTCTGCCATCCATGACGGCGGTGTGAAACGTACTGTGATGTGTTTACTGTATCTCGACTTTGTAGGATTTGGCCATTGGGCGGATGGAGACTCGCCATTCGTAGTGCTGGAATGTGAATCGGAATCCAACATCATCCCTTCAGTTGACCGTAGGAAAGACAGCGGTGAGCGGAGAGGAACGGAAGGGGAAGGAGCTCTGGGAGAGTAAGAGGACGAAGTGGAGGAGTCAAGACGATACGAAAATGGAATCTCACAGATGCTAAGATCAGCCGTCTGTCAGTAGAAATAATAAATGAATGAAGGAAGGAGTCGTGTCATCCTTGGCAAGTAATAGCTGGCATGCTGATAACCGGCGGGTTCCACGATATGGGCTCCCCTTCAGGGCATGTGACACTATCTCCGCTTCTTATCGGCCCCAGACTTATCTAGCTCCGATAAAGCTTACCTGGAGAACTGTTGATCCCAACTTCCCTTGGCAGTAATCTGAACTCTATCAGTGCTCCACATATGCTCTTCCTCCTTTGCCAGATAGTCAACCAAAGTGAGCTTACAGAACGATAGCACAATCACACAGCACAACAGGCACCCCTGACCTATCTATCTGCTAGGTAATAATGATTAGACCTCTGCTGTCTTCGCTGGCAGTGTGGGGCCTGTTACCACATACCGCAATTATTAGTCTCTCAGGCTCGCCTGCCTTAGTGCTTGAGAATACATGGCCGCGATCGTGTCTGATCCAACCACGAGGCATTAGTACATAATATATTTCGATTATACTGGCTGCTTAACCTTTGAATATACTCTACTTCTTAGATGTTGGTTGTACCGAAATATGTCGGAGACTCTTCCTGCACCTAGGGAGTTTCTGTCGGCTTTCTCCTACATCTACCCTAGAGTCGGGCTGCACCCAAGGAAATAAATAGCTAGGGATAGATCGTTATTAGAGGGTGTAGGTATCTTCAACGGTTGAATATTCTGGGAAAATGTCTCTGGCATTATTCCGCTTTTCATATTCCAATTAATATAAATGCAAATCTAGAGTCCTGATAGCCATCGCAATATTGTAAGTAGACCATTATGAGATGTGTATGGTGTAGTAGTATTTAAGAATATATTATCCCAAATAGGTCTCTAGAAAGTACCACTAGAACACTGTTCCATCACTCTCCACTAGGATAGGACTGGACCTCGTGTCTGGTCGTTG
Organism: Paecilomyces dactylethromorphus; assembly: GCA_029606265.1. NCBI lineage: Eukaryota > Fungi > Ascomycota > Eurotiomycetes > Eurotiales > Thermoascaceae > Paecilomyces > Paecilomyces dactylethromorphus. The sequence goes on along the minus strand of JAPVCE010000031.1, from coordinate 1,349,391 downwards.
TTTCGCTGCCAACTCCCTACCAGCTTTCCATGTCCCCGCTTCTAGGATCTGGGCCATGCTGAGAGACAAGTCTGCTTGATTTGTGGCTTTAGCCAGGCGCTGGACGACCAAAGGAGCTATCCTGTCCAAGAGTGCCACTGTCATGGCTCGCCATTCCACGATGACGTCGTCCGCAGTGTCAAATGAACATAGCTGAGATTGTTCATCCTTTGTGGCGGCTTTCACGACTCCTGGTTTAAGAGAAAGTACCCCCATGTCCACAAAGAGGCCACCGTTGCGATACTCCGGCAAGCCCGTCATTAGGTCCAACCTTTCCCATACCACACCAAGGAGGCGCTGCATTGGAACAGTGAGGGAATAGGTGAGCCACTGCGTGAGTTTGTGAAATGGTTGGATCACATCTGCTGACGGATTTTTATCACCAACAGTAGCGCCTAGTGTGCTTAGGGGCCAGGCATCGCCGATAGGATGTCCATTGATGATAGTTCTGTTCGATGGCCAAATAGGGATCAATAGTTTCTGAAGAATATTCCAAAGCTCGCGAATGTCAATTATTTTTCCTTTCGATAGAAGGTAGTCTGTCCGATCACCTGAAGTTAGACACGTATAACTTGAAGAGTTACAACTGGTGGCTTCATACCAACAACATTTCCAGGTCTTCCTTCAGGACCAAAAATCTCTGGAAAATTCAGAAGAGAGCTACCCAGCCTTTGTAACAAAGCAGCACGATCTTGAGTTCCAACAAGTGGGTTTTGAGGAGTGGCTTGCATTCCTTCTGCAAGCTGTTCTCCTGTCAAATTTTGTAATCCTTTCCCTGTGGCGAGAGTAAGGAAAGAACTCTTAATTCCATAATTTGAAATGAGACATACCGTCAACTTTTGCAGAGCTTCTACTTTTGTCACTTGAAAATAGGCCCTTTTTGAACATGTACAAGCTGGCTACTGCGAGTCCCTCGCTTCTCGACAGGCGCATATTACTTTGTGGTTCTATGAATGTCCACGTGTTCCCAGCGCCGGCGTCCAAGAGCACAGAGACAAGAAACATATCCACCAGACGCCTGGTGCACTCCGTATCGTCTTGCCCAGCTGATCTCCATTCGTCCAACAGCTGTGTCACGCGAGCGACATTGCCTGCCTCGAAGTGCTGCCACCGGCCATGGGGAGGAATTTTGTGAAAGCGGTCAGGTCCAAAATCGCGCTATTGTCGTTAGTTTTTAGTATGAGATATTAATATCAAAATAGACAGTACCATAATCAGAGATGCGACAAAATCCGCTGCGTTGGCCATGCGATCTTCATGGTAGTCGAAATTGTTCAAATTTCCGTCCACAGCGATATTGTACACCTTCGTTGCTCTTTCTCTGACGGCTTCCAGGGACAGTAGATAGTCGATGGTATCCATTGTGTCGGTGACCCAAGAGTCGACAATTAATCTTTACCTTTGAAATAATATGGTCACTTGAATAATGTCCGTCACAGCGTAAGTTGTACTTCGAACAGAGGACAGAGCATAGGCCGGCTAGCTGCGGGGAAAGGAGAACACAACCTTTCCGTACTGAACCCTGGTCGGTCAGAGCTCGAATAAGCTAGCCACATGTATGATGACAATCGATAGAATTAGTTGACTAGATCTAGATCTCCTATCAAAGCACTACGAATGCAATGCTGAGCTGTCGATCTCTTATCGGTTCTGTTGGGGAGCCCTTCTCCGCTTATCAGCACTGATAAACAACAGCCACCCCTCAATCTTGGTTTCCAGATAGGGTAATCAGCTCATCTTATCGCTTTCGCTTAAAATCTCAGGCAGTGCGATATAACTGTCACCGTGTCATCTTCGTCACAATTCGAAATTATACCCTTTGTGTTTCGCAACTGCATCTGTCTTTCATTCTTTTCTCCCGTGCCGTCAGCCATCATGCCGAGCCCAATTACAGCAATGACGACAACAACTGTCGCATCTCCATCCCTTCCACTAAACGTCCATGTCTCTTCCAATCCCTTTGTTGAGACCAAGATCAACCACATTCGCGACCGCAAGGTCAACAGTGCCAATGTACGAATTACTACCGCTGAGATCTCACGCATCCTCGCCGTGGAGGCGACGAAAGATGCAGTTCCAACAGAAAAAGTGGGATTGATAGTTGTTCTACGCTCTGGGTTAGCTATGTGTGACGCGTTCTTGTCGCAATTCGCTCCAGATGCGGACGTTGTTGTCTATCATATCGGCATGTTCCGCGAGCGAGCCACTCTACAGCCTGTGGAATATTACAATAAGCTTCCCAACACCAACATGGGTATCAAGCAAGTATATATAGTAGACCCATTGATCGCAACTGGAGGCACGTCAGAAGCAGTCATTGAGATCCTGAGGTAACGATCTCTCAGCATCCGCTGTGTCTCTCTTAATATGACCCTAATGCTGACTCCTTCTTTGCAGAGATTGGGGAGTCGAGCATATTACTTTTGTATCTATTCTTGCTAGTAGAATTGGCCTCCATAGGGCCGCTGCTGTATGGCCAGAAGGGACCGACTTTATTGTGGGCGCTGTTGATGAAGGCATTGATGAGAAAGGATTCATCGTTCCTGGGATAGGTGATATCGGCGATAGATTGTTCGGAACTGGTGATTCCAAATAGATACCATTTACTTATGATATTTCTCTCTTATGTATTTAGATTTCTTAATTTGAGAATTATTTTTGTAACCTCCTATTGCAATTGTGTGCGCGTAGTTTGTGAACTAGAACCCAGCGTACATGATGGGACAGAGTTATTGTGACCATACATTTCTTTTACCTGATAGACCCAACATTTCACCCGAAATCTTTCTCAGTCTATAGTGCGTACCATGTAGCATCCCCTGTCTATAGTTTCGCTGAAGACGTTAACTCCGAACAGTACACCATAGCTCCGTCTTATCAGTTGATAAGACCTAGAGATAACCGGTGCGGGGAGGCCCGCGAGCCAGTGATAACGAGCTCCCGCCACACTGATAATGACACTTCAGATCGAGTTGATCGATCAACGATCAATTAAGCCAACCAGGGATAGTGCCATGATAGTCTAATCATTATTCGTAAGGATTTTCAATGATGCAGATTATCATGTGGATCCCACTGAAGGTAATCCCTGTAATGGCGCCCCTCTATACCAGGCCAGCTGTCCGGTCAGTGTTTGGTCCTGCTATCTTTGGAGCTCTGTTATTTCCTGTTGTTATCGAATATTGGTTGTGACCAGTAAACTTCATTAGTCACTTGCTGCTAAGAGTATATCTACCTGACTGGCTCTTTAGCGAAGGGACTTTCCCAGAGAAAGTTTGGAAGAGAAAGACTCCAGAATGCACCAAGAAGGTCAAGACTCCTCTTCTACTGGTACTATTGCGGGTGATCAGAAAGACGGTATCGAAAGCAGTTCTATCTTCGAGAATGGAAACCAGCATCCTTCGAACGTTATTGTCCTGCGGTGCACTCCAGTATTGCAATCCTGGATGACGACTATTCGAGATAGTCGAACGGCTGGAGCAATCTTTCACAGAACCGTGGAACAGGTATCTAGAATGCTTCTATATGAAGGTAAGTTGTTTACAATGCGTGTCATTACTTATCATTGAGATTGAAGTCTCTGGTGTAAAAGAGTGTGGCTAACTTTCCTACTTGCCATCCAGCATTAAGCTTGGTGCCCTCGGAGTCGATTTCAGTCCAGACCCCAACAGGAGGCACATATAATGGCACAAGGCCAACAAAAGGTGTTTGTGGCGTGAGCATCCTGCGTGCGGGTGCTAGTTTGGAGCAAGCCCTGAGGGACTGCTGGAAGTAAGTGCAGCTATTCTAAGGCCGCTCCCCTAACCGCTTTCTATCGAGGACTATTGGATATATTCGGAATTGCAGCTAACTAAAATTTACACAGCGGTTCCCTAAACTTTGGCAAGATTCTCATTCAGCGCGACGAAGAGACGGCTCTCCCCACGCATATGTACTCAAAGTTTCCGAACGACATAAAGGAGAGAAGTATGGCATGAACTAAGAGTTTCTCAAAGCATTTGTACCTTAGATGAGCTAACGTTCTATCTTTTCCTAAGTGATCCTTCTCCTTGAACCAATGCTCGCCACAGGTGGTTCGGCATGCAAAGCCGTTAGTATCCTTAAAGAACAAGGCGTACCCGAGTCGAACATCATTTTTGTGAATGTCATTGCATCAGTACCAGGATTAAGCGTGATGACAAAGCAGTTTCCAGAGTTGACGATTGTAACGGCGGCCGTGGATAATGATTTGGATGATAAGAAGTAAGTTTGCGATTGTGAAGATCTTCTCGCTTAAGCTATGACTGACTTGATTCTTGGATAGACGCATCATGCCGGGATTAGGAGACTTTGGCGACCGGTTCTATGGAACGTGAATAATTCTTGACCCCCCTTCCTTTTTTTTTTCTTTTTTAAATGAGCATATATATTACATTTGTCGGATACAGCCATATGTGTCTTCGGACTTAGAAGACACGTTTCTTTATCGGTGCATGTTTGGGCAGAAAAACTCCTTTTTTGGTGTGCTGTTTGGTTGATTGCCATTTTATGAACTGGTATCTCAGTAGCATCAATCATAAAATTCTATAGACAGAACTTGCATGAGAGTCTCCATAGTAGAAAAAGAAATGCTTAGTCGGTCGCTGCTAACTATGGGCCCAAGAATCCAATATATCTTACCTCGGGACGAGGTCGATTTATCCGACTTACAACGCGAATTATGTGCTGTAGCAAAGGCTCATATTTAAGAAATTATGAGAGATACGTAGAAGTATGTCGGGGAAATATTTGCATCTCTTGGAGACGTTTAGACGCTCGGTGCTTAAGGTACGCTGATAATGCTCTTGGATTGGGAAGTCTAGTGGCAATACGGGCCTGAAGCTAAGATATTAAGTGAATGAGTCGGATTTCAGAGAACACGCGAGAAATATTCAAGTAGTATGGTATCTATCATCAGGTTTTTTCATCTCTCATTTTTATTAGAAACAGTTTCGAGGTTTCAGAACATAGCTCATTACATCGCGAACCACTTGAGAATATCGCCCTTCGCGAATAGAGTAGCGATCACAATCATATCCATCCACTTTAGAGTAACGACCCCTACGTCTTGAAGACTAACGCAGACCAGTCCCACATCTTCTGTTGAACTTCACCAGCATGATAGAAGTACAGTAAGCTTAACCTAATTCGGTCATAATACTGCATCTCTAACCTTTTCGATAAATCTAGAAGACGAGTCCGGTTTACTGGAACTGGCTGTAATTGGCCTGGGATCGAGGATTTTTGATAGTCTTCTTGATGATGTCCTCCACCTCGTCCCAATCACGAGTGTCGATGCGTGTGATTTCAGTGTTGAAGTACTTCTGGATCTGCATGAGCATCTGCCATTCCTCCCGGTTTGCCACGAATGAGATGGAAACTCCGACACGGCCGAAACGACCCGTACGACCAATACGATGGAGATAGGTCTGACAGTCGGCCTGACGCTCAGTCGCGTTGGGCATATGGATCTCGGGAATATCCTACAAAAGTCAGCTTGAACGAGGTAGGACCCGTTGAATGATGAGAATACTCACGTAATTGATGACCATAGAGACGGTCGAAACGTCAATTCCACGAGCAAGGACGTTGGTTGTAATGAGGACCTTAGCTTCACCAGTTCTGAATTTGTCAATAGTTTCATCACGCTTCGATCCCTCGATACCACCAGTGAGGGATGCAACAGTATGGCCTTCGGCAGTCATGCGCTTCTCGATTTCCTGCGCCGATTGGCGGGTCTAATGAAACATAAGTAACAAGCTCGCCCTTTGTTTTTCTAGGAAGATAACTAACCTTGACGAAAATAATGGAGGAACCAATGGTGAGGAGACCGTACAGCTTCACAAGAACATTATACTTGTCTTCGTCATTCTCACAGTCAAGGTACAGCTGCTTGATACCCTCTACGGTCAATTCCTCGTGTTGAAGAGTCAGTTCGTTGGCACCGGGAGCAAATTTGGAGGCGTAACGGTGAACATGGGTAGGGAAAGTCGCGGAGAAGAGTACGACTTGAATTGTCTTTGGCAGCAGCCTACGATTCAGGTCAGTAACAAGATAGGATGAAAAGACACAACGGAACGGGGGACACAAACGATTTAACTCGGATGCACTGGTCACCCAAGCCTTGCTGGTCGAGCATGTTATCTGCCTCGTCCAGAACGAGAACCTTCAGACGCTGGGTCAAAAAGATACGCTTCTTGATCTGATCCATGACTGTTCCAGGTGTACCAACAACCACAGAGCACTCTAGTCTGGACGGGCGGCTATTTGTGTCCGCCGGGACAGCAGTACCGACAACCAAGCCCTCAACAAAGGAGCCCATGACCTGAATAACTCCAACGATCTGACGCGCAAGCTCTCGACTGGGTGCGAGGACCAAAGCTTGAGGGCTCTTCTGCATCTCCGGAGTACTCAGGTCCAAACGGCTGAGGATGTTCAAGACGAAGGCGGCCGTCTTACCCGTACCAGACTGAGACTGACCGATCATGTTCGTCGGGGGATTGTTGAGCAAAAGAGGAAGGGCACGTTCCTGGATCTTCGACGGCTTCCGGAAGTTCATCATGGTTAGACCCCGGAGAATAGCTGGGTCCCTAGAAAACGGGTATTAGATTTGGAGATATATGATACACTGAGAAAGAGGCACACCCACAATCCAAGCTCCTCAAATGTCTTAACAGAATACAAAGGATTATTTGGATCCGCTTGCAGATCACTCAGCTTCACTTCAACTTTGTACTCCGGTTCGTGAAGATCGGTGCCACCCATCGCGGAGGGTGCACCATCGGTCTGCGGGATAGACGCAGCCTGTGCTGAGCTCGCGGCGCCTGTGATCGCACCATCAGTTGCTGTTGACGAAGCCACCTCGTCGGCCCAAGATGTTGGCGCCTTCGAAGCTTGTGGCGTACCGGAGGATGTTGCGTCCGGCTTAGAGATGCGACCCTCCAAAGAACCCCCGGTCTGCGGGGTCTCAACTGTCTGCTCTGAAGCCATTTTCACGATTCTGGCGGATTGAATCTAGTGGGAGAGAAGGAAGGAGTCGTGATCGCGTGAGGATCGAGAGAGGTGGCGAGGGGAAATTTCAGAGGAAAGACGGCGGGGTAAGTGTTGTAAGGAGAAACACAGAGCTCATATATCCACACAGGATATTTTCAAAGCTCAGTGAATGTTGTCGTCACTGGCCTATTTCGCACTACCAGAGGCAAGGCGAACAGTTCGACCAGGACCAAGCAGAGCAAAGGGATTGTACTGGAGAGACCTCCGCGGAAGACAATGATCGAAAAAGAGCTCGCGGTCCCTGAGAACTGGCGTTGCGCGCCGCGGGGGACTCTAAGCTGCTTTGGGGCGACAAACGAGCGCCTGCAGGGCTGTAACTTTGGTTTTGGTACGGTAAATAACTGGATAGTTTCCTTAGAAGACACGCCACCGCGCTTGTCCCCGTATGGTCACGACCGCTGGTAGAACGGCCAGTTCCCCCACTGCTGTAATGCCTCCCCAGCTATTCATCTTGAACACTCCGAGCACCGCTGCTATCGATTAATTATCCTATCGCTGTTCTTGTGCCGTGTGAAGGGAGCAGATCTTACTGCAGATCGGGGGCTGATGACGCCTCTACTGACCGCCTACCAGCATTCGACCTTCCACTGACCCCCCTGTTCATACCTCTCATGCGTCTGTGATCTAAGATACAAACAGGCTCCAGAGCTAGACATGGCACAGCCTGAAGTCGCCCCCCAATTTGGGGCAGAGTTGAAGGTATTTTGCATGCAGATCCGATACCTTCGATCCACGCTCTAACATTGCCTATGCGACTAGGATGCATTCAAGCCGGTTCATGCATGGGTATGCTTTCCCAGACCCCGCCCTCTGCAATCACTAAGTTGCTTCGGTCCACGACCCTTTCCGGAAAATGGCGGAGAATGATGGCTGAGAAGAGGATATCTAGGTCTCCAGTGGAATCTCATGGCTAGATGAGATACAACAGTTCTACCGAGAAAGAAGCGCGATCGAGAAGGAATATGCGGCGAAGCTGACGGTTTTATGCAAGAAATATGCGGATCGGAAAGCGAAGAAGTCCAGTAGTCTGAGTGTGGGAGATACTCCGAATATGACACCGGGTTCTCTCGAATGCGCTTCCTTGGCAACGTGGTCGTCTCAATTAACGGCTGTTGAGGCTCATGCCGCGGAGCGCGACAGGTTCGGGACGGACTTGGTAGCTCAAGTTGCGGAACCCCTCAAACACGCAGCAGCCCAATATGAGGATCTCCGTAAATGTCATGCAGACTACTACGCAAAGCTCGAGAAGGAACGGGACGCATCTTACGGCGACCTTAAGAAGGTGAAGGGAAAGTATGATGGTGCATGCCAAGAAGTCGAGAACCGACGCAAAAAGATGGAAAGCTCATTTGACCACGGAAAGGCCAAGGCACAGAATGCCTATCAACAACAAATTGTGGAGATGAACAATGTCAAGGTATACATAGCCCACTCCACTAAGGACCGCCTCCAATTCTCTAACGAAGATACTATAGAACGCATATCTCATCAGCATTAATGTGACAAACAAGTTGAAGGAGAGGTACTACCATGAGTATGTGCCGGAGGTGCTGGATGTAAGGTCTTCTTTCCAGCTTCCAAATATGGCTTAATTAACAGGATCGACCAGGGTCTTCAGGACTTGAACGAGACAAGGGTTGCGAAATTGAACTCCTTGTGGTCTTTGGCGGCGCAGCTGGAGATGTCATCGCTCTCAAAGAGTATGGGACTTATGAAAAATTTGTCTGATGAGCTACCACTCAACGAACCTAGACTCGACTCCCTCATGTTCATCCGCCATAATGTCACTGAATGGCAGGAGCCTCCGGACATGGCCTTTGAACCTAGTCCCGTCTGGCATGATGACGAGACGATCGTGACAGATGAAGCAGCAAAGGTCTTCCTCCGTAATTTACTAACTAAGAGCAAGGGGCAGGTCAGAGAACTGAAGATGGAGGCAGACTCGAAAAGACGGGAAGTTGAGAGTGCCAAGCGAGTTCGGCAAAATGTCAGGCAAGGCAAAGACAACAAAGACGAGGTCGAGGTGGTAAAGTCTGTCTTCTTCCTTCAAGAAGCCTTACATGAAGTGGACCGGAAGCGCCTTACAGGAGAGGTTGAGACGTCGACCATCGTATCAGTGGCCGGTGACCTGTCACTTGGCGCGAGGAATCACAACTTTAGATCTCAAACTTTTAAAATACCCACAAACTGTGACCTTTGTGGGGAACGCATTTGGGGACTGTCAGCCAAAGGTTTCGATTGCCGTGATTGCGGATACACTTGCCACAGCAAATGTCAAATGAAGGTACCGGCCGAATGCCCGGGAGAACAGACGAAAGAGGGAAAGAAGAAGCTCAAAGCAGAGCGACAAGAGGCGGCCAATGCTAAACCTGTATACGAAACTCTCTCACCTGACGCTGCTTCTGATATGCCATCACTAAGCCGGAGAGATACTATGAGTTCTTTGAGCTCTGGTTATGCAGCTAGTGCGACGAGGTCCATCTCTGCATCAACCACCAAACCGGAAGTTTCTGCATCTTCAACTTCGGTCAATAAACCTGTTCCGGGGAAAAGAAACCGAATAGTAGCCCCCCCACCTGCGCAATACGTCACACCTCCCGCTAACGACTCGAGCACTGCTCTTGGTTCTTCCCTGAAACCCAGTGAGCCAAGAGGGAGGATGCTTTATCCGTATCAAGCCAACGGTGAAGGCGAAATCACTATTGAGAATGGCAAAGATGTAGTCATTGTTGAACCGGATGGTAAGCGCTCTTTCAGTTATATATGTGGTCATGTTATCTAATCCGTGACAGATGGTTCCGGTTGGATGAGCGTTCGTGCTGGCTCCCGGCAAGGGCTGGTCCCTGCTTCATATGTTGAGATTCTGCCAACAGCCTCTCCTGTCCCATCTGCTAGTCCTGGTCTGACGGATCGCCCTGGTTCGACATATTCCAACTCGTCGACATCGCAAGCGGGCAGTGTAGCACCAAAGCGTGTTGGTCCTGCGGTTGCACCCAAAAGGGGTGCTAGAAAACTGCAATATGTCGAGGCGCTTTATGATTATGAGGCCCGTAGTGATGCGGAGTGGAGCATGGCTGAAGGTGACCGTTTTGTCTTGATCAATCGTGACAGCGGAGATGGATGGGCCGACGTCGAGAAAGGTGGACAGACCAAGAGTGTTCCTGCAAACTACATCCAGGAGGTGTAGATTCACGATTTCTGTATATAAGGCGGCAGGTCGCAACATGGAGTGGCTGGGATGATGGCTGTGAGGCGCTTGTGACATGCTTTCTGTGAGTAGACTTCTTGATTTGGCACCGTGGTATATATTTGGCACCGTTGCTCCTCATGCATGGTCACCTGGCAGGCGTACAAATTTGGGGCGTGGAGATGCATGACTTTGCACACGATTGTGGTAAATCGATGGTTATGCTCGATATTTTCAACTTCTTGGAATCAGCATCTAACGTCCTGTTACATTCCCCATTTCTTTCAACTCACTCATACATCTGTTACCAAACCATATGATATTCCGATTACCCCCAAAATTCGTGGAGTTTTCCTTTTTTTCCCCCCCTTGTGGTTTTGTCATGAGACAGCTGAAGGTCCTCAACATGTATTATCGACCTTTTGCTCACAGGCCCAATCTTTGTGTATCACGCACATTCGTATGATATCTTTTATGTTTTGGGATTGACACTGCAGGACCTGCTTCCTTGGCGCCATAGTGCTTCGACCTCGAATGCTTTGGACGGTAGAGCATATGAAAACAGCACCGTTGCATTTCCGTGTTGATCCAAGTTTGACTTCAGCAATTCTGACTTTCTGCTCGTCTTTAAAGATATGCTCTATACCTACCCTCTTTTATGAAGGCGTTTGCTGTAACAACGAAATTCGATAGTTGGGAGGAATATGAAGATGAAGATGACCCGAAGCCCCAACAACTGACTGTGCAATGAGATAAAGGACTGATCCTACTCCAGCTTGAGCAAATTATCACCAGATGTCATGATCACGTGCGCTGAAGTGTTGTAATTGTATAACATCGATGTGAAGAAATGTTTATGTTTTCTTCTCTGGCAGTTGCAACCCTCCTGAACTCTCTCAGCAACTCTATCAGAGCCTTCTGTTATTATCCGACAACCTCGTCTATACTTGGCTCTGCCTATCTGACGCGTCTCTGGACATTAATACACATTATGGGTCTCCTTGGAAACTCGGCTTTGGCCGTATTTATCTTTCTGGTGATTAGTTTGGCATTTCTCATTGTTACTGTGATTTGTAGAGGACTCTATCGTGTCTATCTATCCCGCCTCACTGGAATTCCTGGTCCTTGGCTTGCCAAAGCTACTGGACTGTAAGTATAATCCTACGGGTGTTTCGTCGTTCTTTGACGTCGTATTGTTGGACATAACGTATTTCCGGAATTGCTCATATCTTTTTTTCCCACTCTCTCTCCTCGAAGATTGAGATAGCATTTTCAGGAGCTATTTAATTTAGCATCATCATTCTATCGTGAAATTACTAATACATCGATAGATATGAATTCTATCAGGATTTGTTCGGCTCTGGAAGATACTTACAAATGATCGAACTACTGCATGATAGGCTGGGCAAGGTCATACGCATTTCGCCGCACACTATTTCTATCGCAGATGCTTCTGTCTACCATCAACATCTTCTCGGAGGTCGTGATTTCAAATGGCCCACTTACCCCGACGAAGATATTGTAATAAGGCCCTTTGAGCTGCAGAGGATTCCAGAAAATCTTGTCAAGAATAGCTACCTTTTATTGAGGAGACTGAATCCGCTTGAGCCTCTTTTTCTTCAAAAATATGCTGGCTTTTTGTCTGTTCTGGATGCAGCTCAAGCAAACGATATGCCAATCAAGATGCATATGGCGTTCTTTCATCTCTCCGCAGGTAACGTTAAAGATTCCATTGACTACTTGATACTTAAAGGGATCTAATATTCCTGCAGCTATTATAAAAGCCTGCTACTTACGGCAAGATACCCCTCATGCAGATGAACATGACCCTGAGGATCAAACCTACGGCATTGAAAGATATGAAAGTCCTATTGCTACGCAGTATCCCTGGTATATTAGTGCAATCAAATCTTTCTTTCGACGCATAGAGAAGAAGATTAACCTGGTGAAGACTACCTGCGGGTCCAAAGTACCAAGCGACGAAAAGGTCCTTATGGTGAGTAAACAATAGTGATGTAGTCATCCTTGAGGATCCATAGTTGCTAATACTTTCTCTCTAATTACTAGAGCCTATTTGATAATGTCAAAAATCCAGCGGTAATTATTCCAGGTTTCACTGAGCATGCTGATGAGTATATTCTTAATGATGTAACTCATGCGGCGCGGCGACCACCTGCATACCAGTGGATGAGCGATAAGAAAATAGCCCTAGACATGTCAGTTCGCCTCAGTCGAGCCTTAACTGTTCTTTTCAAGCAGCTTTTTCATGACAGTGCGCGTCTTGCCATCCTTCGCTATGAACTCAGTCACGTTATTCAGGACCACACACCAAGACCCATTCTTAATGAACTGCTTAAACTGCCTTACCTTAATTCTTGTGTTCGTGAGGCACTACGGCTGAGTGATGCAATGGATAATTGTATTGTTCGTCACACGCATAACACTAGTTGGAAATACGATGACGGTCAAATTACCTGGAAAATTCCAGAGGGCACACACATGCGAATTAATGCTAAGATAGCATTCCATGAGCCAAGGTTGTTCCCTGACTCACGTTCATTCCGACCAGAACGTTTCATGGAGACCCCGGAACTGAAAGAACTCTTTGACCAATTCACGCCTGAAATGGAGGTCACGTTCGCAACGATGCTCCTTACTACCGCTTTTCTGTTCCGCAGCTACTCAACCATGCACCTTGAACCGGTGTCATGCGTAGGTTGGTTTGAACCCTACTACCCCAGATTCTACAACATGCCGGATCGTGAGCTGTTTGGGTACGGGGGGCTCCCCTTAATATCATATGTAGAAACCAATCTGCAGCATGTCATCCGGCCAAGGAGATTCAACGATCAGGAGGAGCGCCGTGAGAGTCTCGATATCACGGATCTCCATCCAGAGATGCTGATTTTCGGAGACGGCCGGTGATTTTGGTTCGTTTTGTCTGTTTTTTTGATCATGTGATGTAAATTAGTAGGCATTTCATTTTCCTGAAATGAAAAGTTCATGTATGCCAAAGGGGGCATGAAGCCCACCTCAAGAGCATTTAAACGTCCATTTCTATTATTCACAATCTCTGTAGACGTTTGAAGGACCCCAGTAGGCTATAAGCAACGGTCGGGAATCCAATTCGGTCTTCGGAAAGCTCTTCTAAATGGTATCGAGGCACTCCTAATTGCCATATTGGGTAATTGAAATCTATTAATATGTGATATGGTATATTCAATCACTACACAAAATTTCAAGAAAAATCAACCATAAAAAACCTTACTCCCATTTCTCCTCATAAGACCCCTCCCAAAACCCCCATCCAGCAACCTTCCCTTCAATATCCTTTGCGATCTCCTCCTTCGTTGCCAACGGACTGAGTTTTGTACCATCAATCGGCGCACTCAACGCAACCAACTCAAAGAAATATCGATGCGGCCCATGTCCCATGAGTGGTCTTGGCGGAATATAGATATTGCTCCTCCTATCCTTTCCGTACTTGAATCCACCCGATAATGTATAGGGTCCATTACTCCCCGGTTTGAAATCAGCATCGCTCACACCCGTCGATGTAGCTGGAATCGAATAATATAACCCGTGCGTAGTCGGGATACTACCGAACGGACTATCTGCGTCTTCGACTATGAGTAGATATTCCTTCGTCTCTGGCGATGCGGGAGGCCATTTGAGAGTTGGGAAGCGGCCGGCGCCAAATTGGGTGTGGTCCACGCTGAGTTGAGAGCCGGAAGGTCCTACTTCTGGACATTCAACAGCGATGGTCGGTTCGGGGAATTTGGAGAATGCGGGCAGTTTGAAGAAGAGGTTCGCGTCGTGGCCGCGCACGTTGGAGAGGAGGTAGCTGAGGCCGACTTGGACGTAGTCTAGGATAGGCATTTTTATTTTTCTGAAACTTATAGATTTGGGGCTTCAAGGGAAGGAAGAGTTAGATAGGAAGAAGAATTGGATCCTTCAAGTTGAACTTGTAGTTTAATTTGCTCTAACATATTTAGGCTTCCATCGGCGTTTAGGTGTTGATATCTCCGTCTACTCCGTGTCCGTTTCTTATTGATAACGACGAACATAGCGGAGCGATGGTATCTTTAGGTTTGAAGCAAATTCCGTGTTACTTGTAATATTCATAATAAATAGAGTAAACATAAAAGCAACTTATAATATAAACCAGTCAGACACTGTAGAAACCGGAGTCTACTTGTTAAAGCTTCAATGTATGATATTTGCCTACCCCGGATTCTAGTGATTTTAGCATAAGTTCGGAACGGACCATTGCTCCGTGTCCGTACCAAGGATACAGATCATCACAGCCTTCAAACTTAAATGTTTCGAGATACTTACGCTTCGAGGTATTCTGCACGACTTCGAAGCTGACAGAAGATAATTGCGCATAGCTCACTAACAAGATACTGTGCAAATAAAATTCCCTGTCCTTGCAATGATATAGAACTGGGCGTTTAGTTGGAACACCACTTCTTTCCAGCAACCCCAGGTTTTAGATGACTGCGTAGCTTAGTTTATTGAGTAGAATGTCTTATTCATGTAATATTCATTTCCAACTGTAGTTTATTGCATCTTTATAGAATAAATGCGTTTGTAATGTCATAATATCATTCTCAATTCACCACTTCCCTATTCTTGAACGGTGCGTGGTACATGATATTTACACCCAATCATTCAACCCTCTTCTTACTCCTCAATCTATCTGTCCCATGCAACCAATCCAACAGTCCAATAGTCCCGTAATTCAAATTGAACTTCTCATGGTGCAAATCATGCATCCTCGCCATGTTGTGAAAGAAATCGTACCCACTATGCACCGTGGCAGTGTCAAACAGCTCATACGCAAGAAATATCCAGAAGGTAATGATATGACTTCCAAGCAGCTGTGGTGGAATTGAGATTGGAAGCGCATTCGCAACGATATGTTCAATTGGGTGCGCATATTGTGCTGCTAAAGCCATAGGCACGGTGAAGCGATGGTGTTGCTTGTGGATAGGACCGTAGAATTTCGGATTATGGAAGGCGCGATGGACATAGTAGAAGATGACCTCCCGCATAAAGAGTGAAGCGATGAAGTGCAGCGCGATCTCGGAAATGGATGGAAATGATGCTTCGACGCGGTACGATGATGGGCTTTGTCTGGTGCGACTGCCGATGTAGAGTTGAGTGATGTGGAGAGCTGTAGTTAATATCTGATTCCGTGCCACTACTATCGCGCAATGCCATACATCCTGTTTGGAAGGTTGTCGTGGGATAGGCTGCAATTTATGCCGATGCGAGAATGAGGGAACCCAGACATCCAGCAACAGGTAGATGAAACATAAGATCCAGAAAAATAGCAGTTGGACGATGATTGTTCCCACAAACTCGATTGTTTGAGGAGAATATGATTCTGTCGTGTTTTCCCATGCCTGCTGCATTTTGTTGAGTACTTCAGGGATCCTTCTGGATGTGATTGGATCCATTTTTTGTCCATAAGACGCGTCATCCAATCTGACAGAGATATCAATACGACTTCCTGAGACGGCTAAAAAGGAGTTTATGCTATAGTACACGCTGCATAAGTATATACTTGTAGCAATTATTGTCCTAATATAACTTCCAACTTTTTGGTGGGAGAAAATCTCAGACCCGCAATTGGGGAATAACCTCGGTTCGACTCCACGCTCATCCTGCAGTGATGTAGAGCACATGGCAAGACGTCATCCAGAAGATGCCCAGAGAGTCTGAGGAAAATCTCTAACCATTGGTTCCAGATAGCCGACTAGAATCAAGCGGCCCAACGCTAATCGACCTCAGAATGCGGGGAGACACCACAAGCCCCACTGAATCTTAACTTTACGCAAATATGTACTTGGTCGTGCGCTAGATGATGAGCATTGAATAATCGTAAATTGTAGCCTGAAATCAGAGGCCATTTCTCGAAGAGAGAATGGGAACTCGGCCTATAAATAAAAATTAAAAGGGACTAAGGACATTATACAGTGAAAGGACAAAAATCATTTGGTATTACTGTAAACATTAATGAGCTTAACCACTCGGTCCGTGAAACTACTCAGAACAATTTCCATTACAGCAAACCACATGATTATGCGTGGATGTACTGCTGTACTCGCGGGTACAAATGGACCATCTGATCGTAGATATCAGCATGATCGCGTATCATGACCTGCGGGTCCCATCCCATTCCAACAAAGATCGTGTCCACGCCACTTCCAATTGGTGTCAACAAAATCTGACAGATTTGCAGTCCAATCACGAAGGAAAACGCCATGATTACTGCTGTGAAGTTTCCATCCTTGTTGTAAGAAGGGTGGGTAAATTGCAGGTACAGATAAGAAAGCAGCGTGCAGACGTAGGCAACGAAGACGGAGCCCATAGTCAGTACAGGGCTGATCAGGCAGTCCTGAACGAGAGCATCCATCCCTCGGTCTTTCATCATAGTCCAGGTATCCTTTGCAGATGGTATGTAAGCCTTGCCGTACAGCGCAATGTGGCAAAAGGCATAACGATTGAAGAAGGTTACAAGCCAGTCCAGGAAGCCGATCAGGCAGCCAAGGATCCACATCATCACGCATCCAACAATGTTTCCGTCCTGGGCTTCCTGTTGTTGGGCCACGGAACACGCCTGGCGGAGCATGTGGATGAAGGCTATGATCAGGCTTCCGAAGCTGATGCTGCCGAAAGAATACGTCGTAGCTCGCTTGAAAGCACCACGAGTGGCACCTCTCGGCAAACCGCCAGGCGCCCGACTATAGAAATACCACGAGCCATAGACACCGGCAATTGTCGTGTGAACTGTATTCTTGAGCCACTCGCTGAACCAGTACATGGCGAACGTGATATACACTGTCAAACCAATCACCTTAGCTCTGCTGCAACCACCACTAGAGCAGGCTGGGTTCTCTCCGTTGCTGGATGGTTCAAATGACACATAGATGGCAACCAGTGTCACCGAGAACCAGGCAGAAAACGCGACGGCCACAATGCTGCCAATAAGGCTAACGAAAAACACGTGTCCGTGGTTCCGAGCAACGTCCATAGAAGTTTGCAGCATTAAGGCACTGAAAGGGATACGAGGAATCCAGCTGACGAAGCATATAATCGCGAACACTCCGAAAACGAGGAAACAGATGCCACCTCCATACTGATGTCGCGCGATATAGTAGATTCCCGTAGCAAGCGCAAAGACAATGTTCAGGATTCCTGTTGCCCAGATAAAAAATTTTGTGAAGTACCGGGCGCTGAGATAGTAGGCCCAGGAAAAGGCTAATGCGACGCAGAGAACGAAGATAAACAAGACAAGCGTGTTGGTGTCTAGCGAGAAGGTATTTGACGAGTCGTATATACCGTCACCGTTGAAGCCTTTGTACTTCGCATATCTATGGATAGTGTAACCGGATACTGCAACGTAGCCTAAGAAGCTTGCGATGAACTATTGACATCGCGTTAGAACAACTCGGTCGCAAACATTGCAAGATACTTACCAGGAGTCCTGCCCACACATCATTGAACTTGGGCTTTTCGATCTTGAACACTTCCTCGTACGATGGAGGTGGCGCACCGGGAGTATACTGAGGGGGGTAATCCTGTTTGTTCGACTCTTGGGCTCCTTGATAACCTCCGTATTCAGGTTTTGGTGCTCCTTGGTAATCATTGTATCCAGGCTGTGGCGGGGGCTGGGCCTGGGGCTGGGCCTGGGGCTGCCCATTCCCGTACCCTGGGTTGTAATAAGCTGTTGGTTCCCCGCTCATGGCTGTTGCCCAACAATACAGTATAGAAATTCAATGTGGTAAGGATACAAAGATGGAAGACAGATATTGCGGTGATGAATTTCAGCAGTGTGAAGTCATCTTGAGAGAATTCAGGAGAGGGAATGTTGGTATGGGGAAGCCACGCTACCGAGCCACAGCCCTCCTGCTTGTTTTTCCGCATGCAGCGACTAAATCTTGGAAGAACATGTGGGCTCGGGCGGTCGCCCATGAAAAGGCTCAGATACGGCTGATGAGGTCGATCCGTGATATATCAGGCTAACTATGAATTTTAAGGTCCTTGGCTCCTCGGCATCACTGGCCAATTCTCCATTCTGATTGCTCGGTCGTGTTACCATGCCCCGTGCACGCAAGATGCCGAGATCTTAGCTTCTACTGTATACGGTACTGGGAATGATACAGATCTGGAAAAATCCACTAATGACCTAGATCATTCGCCCTAGCGCAATCTTCATTACCACATGGGGATACTATTTGATTATCGTCCGTGTTTTAAGTTTTGGATATCTGGGCTTCTATGACCAATAAAATCCCTTCCCATGTACTCGGTTGCCACAGCACTATGTCGGTTACCGAAGGAGATAGGGCACGCACAACATAGAGCGATATGGACCGGTTCACCATTTGGTTTATGCGCTGAAGAACGTGCAAAATATTGCTTTGCCTTAAATATGACTAATAACATGTCCTCCATGATTTCGATAGATTACTCGTGTCGAGTCACCCGGGAACCTCAAAGATGGTCTGTGCGCTATATCTACATCGATCTCGGAGATCGCTCGACTGTATCATGTGTTACATTGCTATAAGCCCTTCAATCTCAATATCTCTCGTAATAGCGTAATGTATGTATTTTGAGTACTATTGTGTGGTTCTCTGTGTCCCAGGTTTGAAGTTAGAGGGGAAGTCAGTCGAAGAGGGTAGTAGACCTGCCCACTATTCAACTGACACTCCGACCCATATAGGACCATAGGGTTAACATTTTCTTTTTGATCTTTTTGATTTACCGTGGCTGCTTCTGCCTAATGTGTTCCAAACTTCGACAAGAAAGGCTCTTTTATATAGCATCAAGAGCACAGGCAAGTCTACTTACACATATTGCACTATCACGGCACATTAAGATTACGAATAAGGTTCTCCCGCAGAACCCCAATTGTAAATACTACCTTAATGAAGATTTAACCTGCTTCCCGACTCTTAATGGAGTCTTATTTTGGCTAACATGACGCTCAGTATTTCTATTCTCTTCTAAGATATACAAAAGCCATTGGTATCATAAAAGTCTGTTTGCAATGTCACCCGAACCATCCACGATGGGGGAAGGTAATAGGTTGACTATGAATCGCTTATTAATCTGAATTTGTGGTCTAAAAGCCAGTACGTTCTGACTATTGATCAAACGGATCCATCGACTTGTAAGGCGATAGCCAAAGGAAACAAACAAACGCTGCTAGTTTTCTCGTAGCAGCAATAATAACTTTTCTACAGATACTATTTTAATCAATATCAAGCAGGAATTTTGGGCTGAGACTTTGTAAGGATAATGTGGAGCTTCTTCTTAAGCCAGGAATATCTGTAGCTTTAAATATTGAGAGACACGTCCTATATTTAATGTGATATGAAACTATCCTTGTGTAGGTAATATATGATGTGGGATCATAATATCTAGATAGTTATTCCATATCGGTTCTCATAGATTGAGGTTGCAGTACCTCCCACCTTTCTCTGGACAAGAAATCAAATGTTTTTGACTTTGGCTCATGTCTCCAAATGTTGTAACAAAAACACGGGAGGGCCTGGGTTGCTTGCTTTGTCAACAACAATAACAACTGCTTTGCATCACTTTACAAAGCTGAGCAGCAGCTATGTTAAGTTTCTTTCACATTCAACTCATTCATCTCTAAACATCCTGACTATCTTGTGGCCATCCATACGGCGTCTTTCCACTCATAGCACAATCTTACCAGCCTCGTGATACATGTTTCGGTAACAGCACTTCATTCATAAGCGAGAAATTTGCCTGGAACCTAATAAGATTACTTGTCTCAAACCTTCAAGATCACTTTGCAAATTCACCTCTCCGAAACTCCCAACACAATCGACTGGTCTGCAGATTTCACTCAAGGGCAAACAAAATGAGACTTCAAGACCTGCCAACAGAGATCTTAGATCTGTGCTTTAAGCACCTGGACAACTGCTGGGCCAATCACTACTTGCTCAATTGCCGTCTCACATGCAGACGATTCGCTGAACTCATAATTCCGTCGCCACATCAAGGCTTCCACTTTGACCTATCTCATACCTCGCTAGGCATCTTAGAGACATTATCCCAACGGCCCAGAGTTGCCAACTATTTCGAAATTATCTACATCATTCTATCTTACTACGACCCTTTGGCGGCCCAGCATATTCAGCTATTCGCCAAGTCCGTTGCTGACCGCATAACTGATCTTTTCCTTGATAAACCCCCCGAGTTCCACAGCAAGGCCGAACTAGAAATAATCGAAGAAAAGTCGGGAGGTTGGTTGAAGACTGCATGGGAATATCGCGAAGTTGGCAGAGGAAATTGGGACATCAGCAAGGTCACCCATAGGATAAAGCTGCTGCAAGAAGCGCACGAAAAATACCGGCGTTTATACCATGACCAAATTCTCGCAATGAAAGACGGCAGATATGTCATACTTCTTCTTGCTGCGTTTAGACGGCTTAGGAAACTCCATACTTTCTTCATATCCGATCATAGTGAGAAGAATATGGGAAAGTCATCGACATTTTCAGATGAGGAATTAACTTCATTCTGTCTGCGACCGAGCTCCTGGGATCAGATCCGATTCTATCCGGGCATGGTAACTCCTGCAAATCTCATCTCTGATATCTTCAATGCTATGGAACTTTCATCAACGCATCCGACAGAGCTGGAGCTGAATTTCTACGCTCCTGGGGATTTTGGACTACTTAAGATACCATCGAACTATCTCCACATCATCAGTCGCGTTCTAGATAAAATGAAAAAGTTAGATGTCAATGTTGAAGTACGAAACAGCTACCAACTCATTTGCAGCCTGGACAAAAATCACAATGTCTTATGGTCTTTAAGTGACCTATCAAATGCACTGTGTGATGTGCCAGCGTTGGAGGAACTTAAACTCTTCTTCTACGTCTTCGCAACTCAAGATGAGAAAGGGCCATCCGCAGCCCAATTTCTGCCATTGAAAACAAGAAGATGGGCACATCTAGAGAGTCTTTGCACAACCGGGATACCATTCCATGGTGAAGATTTTCGAACGTTAACACAGCAATGCGACAGAAATATGTTGTCCTACTTGGATGTATCAGATGTAACCCTTCTTTCTGGATCTTGGAAAGAGGCGGTTGAAAATCTCAGGGAGTTCAATCTGCTTCAATGTGTGTGGTTTGAAGATCCCCAAGGTGCTGAATTCGAACTCACAATACCCCAAGAAAACCATGGTGAAATCTGTAAAGAGGTCCAAAAATTTCTGTGTCGCGAGTGTAACGAGAACCCACTATCCAAATTTGCTATTGCTTCTTAACGTGACAACTGGCGGTTAGCGAGGATATTTTACCATGAGGAGCAGAAGCCATCTTCTTTACCAGAGATCTCTAAGGAATATCTTATGGTAAATCAAGGTGTCCCGATTCTTTTTGCATACGTCTTAACTTTAAGAGATGTATCTAGCATTAGTGTTTGGTGTCCGTTTATGCCTATCTTTACTTTGTCTACTTTAAGTTACCATTATTATTATCAACCGCCAGTGATTGAACTCTGGATTTCTTGAGCACCCATCTATTTAGACATTCTAGGCATATTACTTACTGCACTTCAGTTTTCCACTTCTAAAAACGTGATTAATAGAATTGCACCATACGTCGTAGTAGTTACAAAGCGAGTCACCACCAATCTCGGTGAGCATATTCATAATTTCATCGACATTCGCCTCGGATTTCCAAAAGAAGATAAGAATTGATTGCTTCGTTGTTATCCACAAAACTTCTCCTACCGAAAGTAATTCTTGATCATAAGATCTGTAAGCGCGACACGTGATTAGCCAATAATGGTGTATCTTTCAAACGACTTCACTTTCAAATTATTGTATATCATCCTGGCCCAGATCTATCTCCTTCCATTTGCAATATCAAGAAACAGTCTTCTTGCATCCTTCAGAGACGATAGAAATGGCTCTGGAAGATTTACCGCCAGAAATACTCCTCATGTGCCTTGAGAAGCTGCATGACCCTCTCGATTCTTGTGGTGACTTTTTAGTCTTGAGTAATGTCCGACTTATTTGCAAACGACTCGCTGAAATAGTCACTCCGATACTATTTAGTGATATCACAGTCAGACTATCAGTCACCTCTCTGCACAGACTAGATCAACTACTCCAAAATCCCGTGATCGCAGAATCTGTCTCTTACATCTCCATAATTCTTCCGTGCTATGACTCTGCCCTGGTAGAGGATATCTTCCTTTTCAGCTGGGCTATCATCCGTTGCATATTATCCATGATGTATTTTATGGAACCCAATTCTCTTTATAGAGAAAGAAGACGAAAGATCTTGAGAATTTGTAGAAAGATATGTTCGGAATGGGAGCCAGCCAATAGTGGAGACTGCGATATCAGCGACGCTACCCATAGCATGAGGCTGCTGAAAGGGAGCCATCAGGGTTATAAGCGCTTATGTCATGAACAACAACTCGGGCAACAGGATCGCAAACCCGTCATGCTGCTTTCTGCGATCTTCAAACGGTTGAAAAACCTTCATCAAATTGATGTACTGGACACGCAACCTGGAATACTACCTTGTGATGAAAATGCACTTTCAGATCAATATTGGAAGTCAGGCTTTCTGCCAGCATGCGCCTGGACCGGTGACCCAAATGGTTCAACTGCTGGAAAACTGATCATAGATATTCTCGATGCTATGGAGATGTCATCTATGCATCCGCCAAGTTTTTGTTTACACATGAGTACTCCCTTATATCTTAAAGAATTCGGGATATCTTCCCAGCACATTGCTCGCATAGGTCCTATCCTGAACAATACCAGATCAATGTCTATCGTTTTCACCCTTGGAGCCGGTTACCTGTATGGTGACAAATGCCCGGAAGACCTGACGTGCGCTTTGTGTGATGTACCTGCACTAGAGAGACTTGATCTGTACATCCGCCGGCTCATTGAAGACCAATTCCCACAAACAGCTCTTTTACCTCTAGGGAAAGGAACCTGGACACACTTGAAGTTTCTTGGGCTACGGGGTATTGATTTTGAACTCGAGCAATTCCAAATATTACTGAATAAATGCAACAAAGATATGTTGGAGGAACTAAATCTTACCTGTCTCACCCTTCTCTCAGGATCTTGGAAGGAGGTGATCGAGGCCTTGAGAAGCTTCAGTGCTCTAAAAAAGATCACGCTGAAGCTTCTCCAAGGTGCTGAATTCAGTCCAATAGAAGTGGATTCTAATATGATGCCTGAGCAGGGGGAGGAGGAAGAACTACTCCATAGGCAAGCTGAAAGATACATCCTTCATGAGATTGACGAGAACCCACTATCAAATTTTGTCGCTTAATCTCAAGACGAAATCACCCTACAGCATTTCTCACCACCTCATCTGATTTATTCTTGCCAACTAGATACAATTGGAATATCATCTCTACCCTACCATCTATCTCCTCAAGCCACACTCCATCCAATTAGCAGTAGTACTTTCCCACTTCCAAAAAGTAATACATAATAATCCTCAAAATAATAGGGCAACCCCGCCATACTCCGCAACAAACCTTCGAAATCGCCACCAATTTCGGCTATTTCCACTACGCTCGGTTGCTCAACTGCCCCATTTCAGCTTAGAGCAAGCCAAGAAACTAAGGGCTACCAGTACTCCGCTGTCTAGACCTAATTCTCCACACTCTGGGATTGGTACAATCTCCATTGTATCAGATGAATAATAATAATAAAAAAATTCTGATCTCTGAAACTAGGGCTCGCACCGGCCTCGGGCGCCCGAGACAACTATTGTAGGATGCATCGGATTCCAGGAGCCCGTGTTGTCCTTTGCGATGCGTACGGAGTCCGCGGGTTCCCTGGCCGCTGGCAGACCGTAGCGTTCAGCTATGGCTCAGATACTCTTGAAAAAGCCGACAAGAATTCCGCTTAGCAAGAAGGTACAAAGGCATTATTCCTTACATTGCTGGTGTGGAGCGCCTCGGTAAGTCTTGTGTCTCGCATAAGCATGCCAAGACTTTAGCGATTGGATGGGCGGAAAAGAAAGGGCAATATGAGGAACTTTCGAGACTTTCCAAGGCCCCTGTTTGCGAATAATGATGTCTACTCTATTCCTAAGGTTGCTGGATGATGTTCTGTGCTGGAGTCATAAATCAAGGATATTAAAGTTAGGACAGTGTTCGAATTGATCAAGAAGTTGACAGAACTGGTGAGAAATTACCAAGTCAAGTTTTGTTCGTATTCGGGCGGCCGTGTATGGATATTTATTGGCGGGTGCCAATGCGGTGTACGGTATTCTATGAAGATGTCTGAGACATGAACCCAGAACAGAATCTCAAAGGCCTATTTTTAGCTAGCTGCGGAAAGAGAAAATGTATCTACCATCCGCAACGCGTGACCTGACTATTGTTAACAGTACGAGACGCTTACTCTACTGACCACTCACTGCTATGCTGGATCAATGAAGATCAGAAAGACTGGTGCTAACATTATAGCCACCCTAGAAGGTGCACCATACGAGGATATCCTGCACCTTCAATGGATAGTATCTGGCCAGTGACAGGTGTACACAACAGCAGATAGTAGGGGTCCGGAAGGCTCGGTCAGATAGCCACCTGATTATCGCAGAAACCCTGCAGATGCAGGTTACCATAATTGCGAGCAGACATAAGTTGGTCCCATCCCGGTGCATCGAGTTTCCAAATATGCATGACCATTGGAGGTATTTTGCTGCAGAGACAGGCGTTCAGATTGATTCTTCCAAAGTGTATGAATAGCCACTGGTGAGTTCGAGTTCGTCGAGGTGGCAGAAGACTGACTGGCACGTCATTCTCATATCGTAATTGTCGGCAAATTATAATATCCTAAGACCAAAATATCTGCCGTAGAGGACCTGAAAAGAATGTGAAACTCGGTGCCGTCTCTACCATTAACAACCATGAAGAGTGGTAGGAGCATCAAATGTTGGAGTATCCTGTAATATCATTCTATATTAGTATTTAATATCACGGAGAGATTAATGGTGGTGGCAGTAGAATCGCTGTCCCTCCTTGGTGGATGACGCGTCCCATGAGGCGGGAAACGCACAGGCGATAAACACCCGATCGGGCAAAAGTGGGTGGAGAGGACAAGCCGCCAAGTTCTCCACGGCGGGCGCTCTGTCGACAACTCAGAAGACCTCACGCTCATGGCGGATCCCCAAGAGCAAATCTGTGCGGTCGTGTCAACTGCTCATCGCTCCCTGTTCCTGGCGGGAAGTGGAGTTAACACTGCCCTCCGTCTCAGAATCCTGGATTGTTTGGCGCCCGAGATTGGCGATCCAAAGCAGCAGGTTTCCCAGGAACGGATACAGTGACTTTTGGCTGGTTTGGGGAGTGATGGATGGTCACCTCACTCCTGGACGGGAATAGAACGGCCCATTAGGGATATGCCAGTTCCAAAATGTCCCTTGCACGCCACCCGAAGGGTCTCATTGAGGATGTCTCCCACATGCCCGGTGGACCATCGACAGGCCGCCCTGTAAGCCACCAAGAGTCTCTACCCTGGCGATCTGCCTGGGCGATCGGGCTGATCCTATTTTGAACGCTCAATGACAATACACCGTTTTACACCTTGGTAGAGGAGTAATGGATGTACCTCCGCCCGCGTTTCCCGGCGGCAATGGTACCTCCGCTCAGGAGTCCTATCCTGACATCTTACTGTACGTTGCGCATCCCACCCGATGTGATTGAGTGTCGCGCGGTGGAGCGTCAGGAGAGCAGAAACTGGGGAGGTCTCCTCCATCTTTAGGATGTGGCTTTAAGTTGGCTGCCCCTTCCTGTCCCTGTTTTCTCAATTCTCCCTCGCTCATTCCTCCCTGCCTCTTATTCTCCTTCATACCAACCACCGCCTCTTCCCACTTGGTCCTGACAGGAATCAACCGTCATTCGTTCCGGTTTTTTTTGCTCTCCGACCGTTTGGATTCGTTATTCTTGTTTGTCCCAGCCATATCTTTTATGGAAAATCGCCTTTCGCTCAGTATAATAACCGATTCGTAACTTTCTTGAGACGACTCGTCCGCCGTTCCTTCCCGGGCCGTCCTATCCATATTTGATTTCCTGTCTCGACCTGATTTTTTTTTTCTCTTCTCCAGCATCATGAAGGGTATTGTTGCATCGATAGCTGCGGCCATCGCTATGGGTGCCTCAGCTGTCATAGCTATGCCCCAGCAGATTAAGGGCCGCGACACCGTCACCCCCATCACGGTCAAGGGAAACGCCTTCTTCCAGGGTAATGACCGTTTCTATATTCGTGGTGTCGACTACCAGCCCGGTGGATCGTCTAAGCTGGAGGACCCGATCGCGGAACCAGATACTTGCAAGCGTGATATTCCCAAGTTCCAGGAGTTGGGTCTGAACACCGTCCGCATCTATTCCGTCGATAACTCCCAGAGCCACAAGGAGTGCATGAATGCATTGGCTGATGCTGGCATCTACCTCGTTCTTGATGTCAACACCCCCAAGTACTCTCTCAACCGCGCCAGCCCCGCAGAATCGTACAACGACGTCTATCTGCAGTATGTCTTCGCGACCGTCGAGGAGTTCGCCCAGTACCCTAACACCCTGGCTTTCTTCTCTGGTAACGAGGTTGTCAACGATGGAAATTCCTCGATAGCTGCACCCTATGTCAAGGCTGTCACTCGTGACATCCGCCAGTACCTTCGTGAGAGAAATCTGCGCCAGGTCCCAGTCGGATATTCTGCTGTATGTTTGGATAAGCATCCATCAACTGTAAAGCAGTGCTAATATGGTATTTCTAGGCCGATGTCGACACCAACCGTCTCCAGATGGCCCAGTACATGAACTGTGGTACCGATGACGAGCGTAGCGACTTCTTCGCCTTCAATGACTACTCGTGGTGTGACCCATCCTCTTTCACGCAGTCTGGCTGGTCCGACAAGGTCAAGACTTTCTCCACCTATGGACTGCCTCTCTTCCTCTCTGAATACGGCTGCAACACCAACAAGCGTCAGTTCCAAGAAGTCGGTTCGTTGTACTCGACGCAGATGACCGGTGTTTACTCCGGTGGTCTTGTGTATGAGTATGCTGAGGAGGGTAACAACTATGGTCTGGTCGAGATTAATGGCAGCAATGTCACGGAGCTCGATGACTTCACTGCTTTGAAGACCGCTTTCAAGAATACCCCCAACCCTTCGGGTGACGGTGGCTACAACCAGACTGGCGGTGCCAACGCTTGCCCTGCCCAGCAGCTTCCTGCCTGGAACGTCACCAATGACGCTCTTCCTGCTATCCCCGAGCCCGCCAAGAAGTACATGACCCAGGGTGCCGGCACAGGCCCCGGTTTCAGTGGTCCTGGTAGCCAGGACCGTGGAACCTCTTCCACCGGCACTGCTGCCCCTGGCTCTGGCTCCGGTGGCGCTTCCGCCTCCGGTACTTCTTCCAGTAGCAGCGCGAGCGGATCTGCTTCCAAGTCGAAGAGTGCCGCTGCCGGTCTGCGGGTCCCTGAGATGACTATGGCTCCTATTGTTTGTGGCCTTGTCATCACTCTTTCAACTTTCTTTGGCGCCTCTCTCATCATGTTTTAGTCTGGATATAGTCTGGATACCAGCACTGTTTCATTTCTTGCTTCCATATGCACACGGTTCAGGGATTTTGGTGGTTCATAGCATTAGAAGGTTATGTCTGGATCTGTGTGATAGATTATTCCAAGATGTCGGCTCTGAAGCGCAGGTCGATAATCGGAAGTCTTCATGTGAACCCACTGTATAGTTGGATCCGGAGGTTGGCTAGCTAGTCGGGTTTTATTCCTCTCCGTTATCTGTCACTTTTCTGCCACTCGTCTTCGTGTAGACTAGTAATTCAATCAAAATTCATCATCAGGTTCCGGTATCAAGATGTGTTGCTGTAGATTGAGGTCTGCAAGTATCATTGGTCCATATGATATACTTGCGGGGAGTTAGATCCAGTGAGGAATTAGATCCAGTCACATCAACGGCCTTGCGTTTAGTGCAGGGGTCCATTGAGGCTCATCCGCGCAAGCCAGTCAATCATCATGAGAACAATACTGTTCCAGTCGATGGGTCACCATGTGGAAAGTATGCATGGAGCCAAAGTTTCAGTTGACTGTTAATTCGATGATCAATGTCTATTCCCTTTATTGATTGCTGGTCCAGGGAACAGCTTTCTGGTGCAGCCGGGTCGGTCGCACACGCTCGATGAATCGTCAGCGGTCGAACAGTATGAGGGAAATTGTTTCGTCCCCATCTGGGCCCTCGTTAGTTCTCAGTCTGGCGTCTAAAGTTAGGGTATATCCTACCGGACTTGGCTTCAGATGGTTGGAAACGGCGTAGAGCATTTTCCTCCGCATTTTGAGGCTGTCTCATTGAGAAGCAACATCTTTTCATCCTGGAGCTTGAAAAGCCAAAGGACATTTCTGTATCGGCAGATTCATAGTCGATCTGTATTGATTACCTAGATGATAGGTAGGTATCTAAACACATCCAGACACTTAAAAATCATTCACCAAGATCGGGTCACATCTTCAACAAAACACAAAGACCTTAGTGTTGAGGGATAACACTAAGAAATTAGAAGGTAAGAATCCAAATAGCCCCTCAGACTGGTAGAAAAATAGAAAAGAGACCTCTTCGTAATCATTCCAGTGGGCGCTTTGTGTATACGTAGTATGCTTACGTAGATCTAACCAACCCTAATCTCCGTTTGGGCTAGTCAGTGACGCCTTCAACACACAAGTCGTTAAGATAGGTGCGTGCCAGGCGAAAGCTTATTTCCATGACGTCTCATGTCTTCCGGGGGATTTTCTCCGAAATTTGGAGATGGAGGAACTTGATGCTTTTATGCTGAGGGGGGTACTTTCGCACTGGGGAAGTGCGCGATGTGAGGGTTTTGAACACCCTATGGTGTTGGGGCCGCCATCAGGGGCTAATTTGTCTCCCACCCTCCCAAATAACAATGCGGCGGCTGGTGCACACGCTTCCATTGGTATCGTATGAATTTGCCGGAACGGGAAGAGCGTGCGCTACAGCGTTTCAATTTTTGTTTTGTCTTCTCTGGATTAGTTTATCGTCTTGAGGATTTCGGCGCGTTCTCAATTTCTGCCCGGAGGTTCTAAAGGATTAGAGAGGATGGAAAAGTCAAATAATAAACTAATTTGCAGGGGGCTACTTTGTTCGCGCCACTAGACATGTAACTCTAACCACCACTTAGGATGACATCAACGTTTATTTTTTTTTTTTTTGGCGGTTGACAGTTACAAATCTTAATTTGATGATAGTTCTACTATCGCCCCTACCACCCCTCGACGCTAGGGGAAAGTACTCTAGACGACCATTTACGTCTGCTAAATAAAATAGCTTGATTAATATTCTTGACGTGTGGAAGCTCTTATATAAAGGTTTACTAATTGTATAATTAGTGTTGTCTGTGAGAGGAATTGTTCCTATGACTGTTTCCTTGTGTGTATTACCAGGGAAGAACCCCACCAAGATATGCATTGAAACCTCCTTTCTCCGCCCATCCTGGGACATAGATATCGAAAAACTTCCCATTGTCTTCTTTTCCAGCTTCTTTGCTGATTCTCAGAACCTCCTTGACGCCGACCTCCACTGGAAGATCAGCGCCACTTCCACCAAGCTCTGTCTGTAGCCACTGTTCCCAGAGTCAGCTTGTGTCCTGAAGAATCATATCGCGCGAATGTGTGCAATAGAAGATACTTACACCTGGACTTATTGCAAGGAACGTGAAGCCCTCCTGTGCATAGGTTAGTGCATACTGAACCGTCATCATGTTCAGAGCAGCTTTAGTGATCTTATAAGAGGGTGTCAACAGATGCTCGTAGTTGGAAGACATGGCAATCGAGCCGACTGATGTCGAACTAGTGAATTTCACATGTGAGTGGATAGTCCACAATGAAGGTCAGGGCTTTTGCTAACTCACATATTCACCACTTTCTTCTGCTGGCCTTTACGCAAGAGTGGAAGGAACCATCTGGTCACGCGATGGACTCCGGTGACGTTGATATTGAATATCTCGTTGAGGTCCTCCCTGGTATTTCTTGTGTTAGCTGGTGTGCTATCATTTTTATGAGATGAGATACTGGGCATACATCTTCTCTATCCCTGCCGGGATCCAAGACATGGTACCGGCATTGTTGATAAGAACGTCAAGACCTCTGCCATTCAATGCCTGTTCCACTGCACCGGCGGCTTCTTCGACGCTCTTATCATCGGCCACGTCCAGCTGGATGAAGATAACCCGCCCTGGATACTTTCTCCTCAACTCTTTCAACTCGACTGAATTATCCCGACGTGAAGTTGCAAATATAGTCACAACTTCAGACTCAGGTTGTGAAGCGAGCAAGGACACAAGTGACAAACCTATGCCACGAGCTGCTCCGGTAACCAAGTATGTCGCCATTTTAACTTATCCTGTTGAAGTGATTTGGATCTAGATTCAGAGAGTAAATTGATCGAATTCAAGACCATGGGCTATCGGACAGATATGCTGAGCGTGGTAACTCGCAATTTATATGTACTTTTTGCCCACTGCAAACTCCCTTTAGTTACATGACAAGATACCAATGAAGCACCGACCATTTTTCATGAGAATTGATTACCAATTAGTCGATTACAAATATAATTCCCTATTCCTTCCATACTTTCCCCAGCGTGGGGCTATCGTACTCCATGGCATATTGAGTACAGCTGTATGATCTATCCTCTTTTCCCTATTGTAATTGACTGTTTGTCTGAGTCGGTAACTTATGTCTATCCAACTCGGGAATAGGAGTAACTCAATACGATAGATAGTAGACAATAATTTAAATAGTTTACAAAGCAAAGGAAACAGATCTCGAGAGCGCCCGACTTGAGCGGGGTCCTAACATCGGCTCCACCAATCAACTTTGTTGTGCCTGGCTATATTTTCTTGAGTTGCGGCTCGTGCCTCGCTTAACCGACACTAACCTGGAGATCCTCCACGCATCCTTACCACGATCATATCAACAGCTTACAAATCTACTCATATGTCCGAATGCCGCACTCAGGACTTGCTAAAGTCCGACACTTACGGACGCAAGAATGATTTGATTGGTCTGTTAGCGGCTCCTCGAGCTACTTGTGCAGAGGAATTAAGGCATCGGAGATAACAAGCCCGAACCTCTAAGCTTTGTGCGATGTAGGGAAGCTTTCTCGGAATAGAGATGTGCATTGCTCGGGAATAAGGGAACTTGAAAAGAAACTGGTCATTTTTACTGGGTCAAAATGTTGAATTTTCTATGGGAATTTTTGGTTCTGTTATGAGTCTTTCTACCCGGACGTACGCGCATAGCGTGTTATCCCAGCACATATCCTTAATGAACCTACAACTGGATCCTCCTTTCCCTAGAAGTGCCGAGTACTATATTTCCAAGTCCTTTTCCCGCTATGACAGGGTAGAGGGCTTGATAAAAGGGGTTTCTTTTTGTTTGTTTGCGAATCGGCAACAGAGAGCGGGAATATCTATCACTGCAGTTACTTCTGGATTTCTTTTCTATACCTTCTTTGAGAACGCGAAGATGATACGAACTATCAGGGAAATTTTCCTCTTCATATATATGTGTGTGTGTGGCGAGCGGTGAGCTACATCTGTTGATCGTAGTCTGCCGAAGGATGTCTCTCTTCTTTTCGATTTCTGGATCTATGTTATTGGTGATCATACTGATATTTATATGACCGGGCAAAAAACACTTAAGGTATTGACATGCCTTCATACCCTGCTGTCTCGGCTGATGCGGAACGAAGCTAGCGCGATATTATTATCAAGCCACCTTACAAATATAGATTTGGCGAGCTTAAGATGTCTCTAGGACGATATAGAGGTGAGTATGTCAAAATCGGGTTGATTGGATAAAGAACCGTATTAAAGCTCTCAATTAACCTCGAGGAGGGAGTGCGGGTTTAGCACGCATGCACGTACATACATACATACATCCCCCCCATCATGCATGAAGCAAGTATAGTGAAAGCGATCTTGAAGTACCAGAGATCATGGCGGAATCCACAATAAGCAATGCAAAACTTTCTGCATTTGTTGTTTCTGAGTAAGCCACGTTAACCAGGGCAGCAATAGCGTCCGGATGGCTTTCAGAAGGTCTATCTCCGCGGAGCAATATAAATATACTCCTGAGCATTTCCTCTAACTACCTCTCTAGAAAATCTACGACCGCAATGTCACATCTCTTGTATACAACGTTGGGTTTCGCCAGTCTCACCCTAAGCTGTTCTCTGTTCCTTGCTTCCGGCTCCCGTCCATCAACGCTCGTCATTTTTACAACTGGCCTCCGGAGTTGGAGTATGCCCCATGGAAAATGGAGGCTCCCTGGGTTTTCGAGCATGGACAGCCAAGAAAAAATGTGACATACCTATAGGGGTTCTTTTCAGAATAGGATCTCTGCCCGATCCACTTGTTGACCCAGAGCTGGAAAGGGACAATGCTGAATATTCCGGCTCATAGCCATCAGGGGGGCAGCTTCTGGGAGAATGAACGTGGACTGATTGAGAGGGGCGGCCTGGGAAATTCCCAATCGCCTACCAAGAAATACCGGTAAGTCAGGGACAGCTTCTGACAAAGAGAATGAGGGATAATTTGCCAGATTAACCGCTTCGAGCCAATGATTTATTATGTAACAACGTGGATAGGTCCGGTTCAACGGGCAACCATGATCTGAGGTACACCGCCCCATAGTGACCCGAGCGCCAACAACAACTAAATTTCGACATCACGTTTTACGGCGCCCTGTCTTTGTTTCTGTCTCTCGGGGGTGAGGAGAGGCTGTTATCCGCTGCAAGAATTCCCTCGTACTGGGCCTCTTACTGCTGATCATCCGATTATCGAGATTGATGCTGGACGCCATGACGCAGATCGCGGTTTCAAGGTGTGGCTGAGAATCTATGAGGGATTTGTAGGAACCACAACTTCGAGAGCCACCGGCAGGATGGCGCGGTCCGCCGGTCAGCGTTGCTACTCGACCAAGACGTATTCGGTATTCGAACCAGCAAAGCCAATTACTACTGACTTGAAAAGCCGAAGCTACGGCGATGGATCGAGGGTGCCAAAAGGGGTTATGCGCCGGGACAAAATCGCGCACTCAACCCTCATTCTCGAGGCGTCAAATGCGGCAGGTAATTTACAACTCTCGAAGGTACCAATAACGCACAACACGACTCCATCCACTCTAGGAGCGCCGAAGGACGCCGTATCGAGAGGACGCCGGAGGCTTACGCTCATACTATCTTGCCCTCCTAGGCAGGTAGGGCTATCTGAAGCCCCTGGAGCAATGGAAAATCCCGCACCATGTGCTGGTACCGCCACCTATTTCCCGAACTCTAACTTTTTTGAAAGGTGTGCGAAATAACTCGCAGTCCACACTAGACTGCCTGTGCAGAGCACAATGGAAGGAGGGAAATACTTGAAAGAATTTTCAGCGAAGGGGGAAAGACCCTTTTGAGAAGCGCTTGCCACAGTGCACAGTCTTGAATTTTTGAAGGAAGAAAACCCCCAGGGTCATATCTGGGGACGGACCCTAACCAGGACCCTCTAGAGCCCGTGCTTTCAGTATTATTATTACTCGCTCTAGCATCGTTGGTAGACGTTAGCCCGGTAGCTTAACAGCTGCAGCTTGACGACAGGTTCCCCGTTCCGAGGTTTATTTCCACAGCACCTGCGGATCGGATCTACTAAAGCTGCCTGGGGACTTCGCACCGCTCCCCCTCAATTTCATTTTACAATCGCACAATCCAGATTTCTTGGTCGGGAGAGACCTATAAATCCAGGGCTGCTCAATCTGCATTATGGCTGGGTCTCAATAACACGAAATGATAATCGACGGTCAAAAGTGGGCTTGCGAGGCTTGCGTCCGCGGTCATCGCGTATCAACCTGCAAACACCATGGTAAGACCAACCTCTCCTACCTCAACCATTTCCACTCTCTTTTATCTCATCGCCCGCTGACCAACAGGCCAGACCGACCGTTGATTCGTATAAACAAAAAAGGACGGCCATTTGCAATCTGCTCCATTTGCCACAGCAGTCCTTGCAAGGCTCCAGAAGAGCATGCAAAACTCCGTCGTGAAGCCGAAATGCAATCATCGAAAGTACAAAGGCAGAGGAGATTTTAAACCGACCGAATGCAAAGATACTGATGTCTTTCTTAGAAGGCAACGAGCAGACATCGTCCAGCTAGTACTACCTTCGTGCCTATCGCACCGCGTCCCACCAATCCCTCAGCATCCACTGAGCAGACAAAAACTGCCGGCAAAACCGTGGCACGCAGCGCTTCATCTCAAGCTTCATCTCACGCTCAACCAGAAGCTAGCGATCCAGACAGCAATACGCGTCGGAATCGAGCCATGAGCGGGACTACAGAACCGTTCCAGACCGAAGCTCTTACCGCGCCAATGCTCTCAAACATATCAACCTCGCCATCAAGTCCCTTCCCTTCAGGGTATCCCGCCGACTCACAAATGTCGGAGGAATTTTCATTCCCAGATAATGCATTCGACTGTCTAGAAGATATGGATGCTGAACCAGACGACTGGTCGAGCTTTCTCTGGTCAGGCGATCCAGCTTCATGGGAGTGGCGATATCCTGATCCTTCTTCACAAAGCTACGATAATAGCAACGAACGATCATGAAAATAGACGGCAGGCGTAATTTTTGGTGTGTTCAAGTTCAGTTATATTGGAACTGAACTGATATATAGCCCTTCAGCTATCTTCTACATAGGAGATGATGAACAATGGCTATTTTTCTCTCTCGTCATTGACGTTGAGATTTCTCAGATACTATGATATTTTACCAATTCATAGATAATGCTAAAATAACTGGTACAATACAATGATGAGACTTGACGTAGCTTGGACACCAAAGCCGTGGTATGAAAAGGCACAGCCTCAATCTTGCGGGAAGTGCGTGCGCCGTGTGCATAAGAAACAGGGCTCTCCTGCCCTGCAACAGCACCAATCCGTTACGTCCATGCGGGATAATCGATCTACTCGTTTCTGCGTCTATCCCTGATACGATAGCTGCATTCTATGAATTTCTCCGAAAGTTTGCCGTGGAAAACACTTCGTGTTTGATTCTGGGGGTTCCTAGTTTGGCTAGATGCAAATGCTATCATATTTCGTCATAGCATAGCATCGCCAGCATCCCTCGAGAGAACCGCTGGCCATTAGGCGAGCCATTTCCATTTCTAGTCTTTCTCCAATTTCTTACATCCTTCTTACGATGGATCTACTCTTCTTTAATGCTATCATGTTGCACAAACAAAAGTTTGCTTAAGTCTCAGAAGGACCGACGGTACTTTCTCTGCCGGATACTTCCGCAGCCAGAAGATCTCGATGTCGGATCAAGCTCACATAAAGTTTCAGCCCTAAGATGATCATTTCTCGGTTAAAAGCCCTCTACTTTACGTATTTTGTTTTCGTGCAGAGGAAATGAATTTCGCTTCCCCTCTACTTATTAGGTGTTCTAGAGTGTACGGCCACGGTGCGGTATCGATCAGCAACTGATTTGAACTGATAAGAACATTCAATTATTAAATTCCTAACATCATTGGTCATTTGTCTACCAAAATCGAATAATGGAAAGGATCTTCTCATATCCTTCTAACCGTCAAGTGACTGTAGACAAGTGAGCTAACTCTAGAGAAGATAACATAATGAGCAGAAATAATTGATTCTTACCTATTATCTATCCACAATTAATACTTTGTGCGATAACCGAACCATCCATGGAGAACCTTCCTTGGTAGGAGATCACACGAGCAGAACGAACATCTTAATTATCGAGCCCCTCATGCCAAGCCGGAAGACGAGGAATATCTCGCTACATCTTCCTACTCTGGTTGAGTTGTTCAGTCTTGTTGGCGTTTAAGATCCAAGTACGCGTACCTCTTATATACTAGTAAACATGAAGTAGACTCGCTCTGCATGAGGTGTTTTCTTTTTTCTACACAGAGAAGGTTCAAGCGAAGGAGGTGGGTCGGAGTCGGATTTCCCCCGTTGCTTCGTCTCCTCTTGCCTGCTTTCCCGATTGGGATGATCCCGCACTCGGCGCCGAGGGAGGTGGGATACAAGGTAGCGTTATGAATAGCGGTAATGAAGGATAATAGTATGTTTCTTCCTTGTAAAGTTATAGAGTGTTCCGATATCCGGGGTATTTGGAGCTAGGTTAGTTTTCACGTTCAATGTGGTAACGGAGGTTTGTGCGAGTTTCTATTTCTTCCGTAACGCTCCTATTCATAATATATGGGATGTTGATCTCTCGTTGCTAGTCTTGTTTGTCACGGAGAATATTAAAATTATAGCGTTTCTTCTAATCGAATTAGGAAATTATTGATGTGCGAAAGGTTTCCTATCACTATGCATCCATAATGATAGGAAACCCAGCAGATACGCAATCACACGTTCCATGGTGACTAGGTTATGAAATCCTTTGTTCATGTAATACTTGACGCTTTGTAGAATAGTGTCAAATTCTAGAGCATGGAGACAAAAAAATGAGAGCTGAACTAGCATATAGGATTGGGTCCTCTTGACTGTCTTCTTTCCTAATCTAGCGAGATATATCGCTTCTTTTATCCTTGAAGAAAGATAAAGAACGTAATTGTTACTTGTTCTACCTCTTCAAATAGTGATCTTCATTCGTATTATGTCCTTCCACGATCTAGATGATCAAAAAGAGAGGATATATGAGAGACCTTTTTACCATCTTTTTCAGATAAAGGAAGTGCGTCTCAGCTCGCTTTCAATATTGCTACTAGAGGCTAGAAAATAATCAGAAGAGCTCACCCTGGAATTAGATCAACGAGCAATACCAAGTAGTAGTAGTAATAGTAGTAGTATTCTTACCTAATTGAGCTGCTCTGACCTACTGAACCTGTTATGTAGGGTGTTGCCTCAACCCACGTAAATTCTGTCTCTAAGCCGACTCGTCTCCGTGAAGATGTCATTAAAATAAGCCATTTTAAACCCCCGGAGTCCCATATAAAAATCCCCCGAGACCCACGTGTATTTGATTTTATAGTGTAGCTTTTCCAACCCCGTTTTCCCCCATACCCATGCACCTTCATCTGTCAAATCTGCCCAGGCTAGAGTGTCCCTGACGCCTCTAGCTCTAGGAGCTTGATAGAATTCCTCCTGTCGATGTCTCGTACTGCAAATGCCGCTCCTGGAGGACTAGATATAGAACATTCACCTTGCTCTAGTTCTATTCTCCGGCTCGCTACTTCGGGACCATCTACTCATTGTCTCCCTCCAGTATCACGGACCGTTCCGACTCGAAGCAGTCTGACATAGTTTCCACAGCCTATAACTATCCCAGTATACCTATTTCGACCATAAAATCAGCGACGAACCTCGTCATCAGCGAATTCGTTACGAGCGTGTCATAATCACTCCGGTTCGGGACCTTGTTGCCAATTCGTTCCCACATTTCCCTCCGTAAATCTGCCCATAGCCCGCATTCTAGTAGTATATGCTTCGGGGTCTGAGATCCTTCCTCACAGTTACACCGATCACTGTCCTTTACCCCAATCTTATATACGAGTAATACCAAACGTTGCTATGGTTCTGCTTAACGTTATCGAGTTACATGTATAGTTGTGTTCTAATATCCCGAGGCTTTTAGGCATCATGTGGACGTCTTTGCATATTAACTTGTCAATTGGATGTTTCTCAGGTATTTGCTAGCCGAGGTCGGAATTCGGGGTGGTTATACCAGTGTAATTGTCAAGCCCTGGGGCACAGAAGCATAACAACTACGTTTACCTATCTAAGACCATCTAAATAACTACTAGATACTCACTTAAATCTAAAATTCAAGCGATAAATAAACCTATATTTAACCCCCTTACTTGGTTGAAGAAGTTAGATCTTAAAGATCTAGTAGACTCTATACTAATCAAAGAATCCGGATCAAAGAGGTGATTTGACAGGTTATATTCGGGTAAGCTTCTGATGCTGACGATAATCGTCTAAGGGTTGATAAAGGTCATTACGAAGACCTGGAAGATAGGCAAGTGAAAGTATTGAGGATGATGTGATGGTACCGTTATTAGACGTATAATGTTATGATGGCTATGATAGATACGATGTCGGAGCCTGCCTACAGGCAGTCCTCCTGTCGGTTTCTCCCATGCCTTCTGGCTCCACCCACAGAGATAAATAGGTTGAGCTAATTGCTAGAGAATTCAAGCTCAGCGAGCTTAGCTCCAATATATGATTAGTACGAGAAGCAAGTTGATGACGTCGCTCGATGGATAAGGCCCTACTGGAAAAGATACAGAGCACGACAGCATACACCTATATTTGGCACAGAAAGGAGTAAATCCTTGTAAAAAAAAAATCGAGTCCTAATAATTAAGCCTTTTTTTCAGCTAACCGAGAATCTCAAGGAGATAACGTTACAACCCCGAACTATGGTTCGTGACAAAGAACTTTGAAACGTAGACAACTATGATCAGACGAACTGCCCCTGTATCAGGTCTATCTGCCACTGCTAGACGTCAACGTAAGGGGTAAGATAATGATCGTTCGTATGGAACTGTAGATCTGAGGCAATTACTGCTTGATGCTGTCAGCTAAGCATATTATGCGCTCCTATTGCACACAATAAGTGGAAGATAACGAGATATCCCTGAGAAGTTTCAGAAGCAGCCTATACCCTATTTAGAGCTACTGGCAAAGCTATGACACAGATCGTCAGTAGTGTCCAGCAGATCATTTTAGGGGCAAGTATGATTCCCAATGCTGTAGCAGCTATTTTTGGACTTCGCGTAGAATGACTAGTAGATCCAGACAACACAGGAGTTGTGTGGTTGAAACCAACTCTAGAAAGTATCCAGACGATCAAAATTCTATCTCTAGTAAATCATAGATGATACATCTGTCACAGCACCATTATTGTTTAGTAGATGGCTTATAGTAGGTTAGAATTATCATTAGCGTTGCTGGCACGGTCACACTGAAAGTGGATCGATCATTCTCACTACCCCTTATCGGCAAATACCCCCAGACTATCTAAAAGGACAAGCATAATTCTCAGGAGATAAGCTTTTTTTCCCCCTTAGTCGCGTTACAAAATATTTAAAAATAATTCATGAACCGTCGCCGCAGACCTGAAACGCCATCCTAGAGCACGTGGTCTAACCCAATCGAACCATAAACCCTACCATTCGAATCGGCATTTTGACACATTATTCCCGGCATATGTACTTTTGCTTACAGCACGTAATATAGAGTTCGCGACATTTGTAGTAGTCCCTACATGTCCTGAAGCAGCGGAACTTTGGTTGTGTGTATCCCCGTTTACCTAAAACAGAAGACTTTAGTGATAAACCGCAGGGGCCTAAGCTGATACTAACTATGGAACTAGTAAAGATCGCCTAATTGATGCACTACTATTCTTTATCCAATTACGGTTGTTGCTGTATTCTTTTCCTTAATTAGGTCTTAGTAAGAGGCGTATAGATGATCTCAGCTCAGCTTCCGCTTGCGCTGAGTCTGAAGAATTAATATGTTAGAAATCTCTAATGGAAGCCGTCTATTGTCGTAATCTGATTTATTTCCATATTTGATTCAACAACCATCTTTCTGCTTGTGGCTGATGACTGGCTTATGCAAGACACTGCTGGAGAATGCTCTCGATATAAGCACGCTGGTGGCCTTGACCATGACACTCTTCGAGAGATTAGAATGTTTCGTATTGCTCAAAATATAATCGTGGTCGGATTTTTTGAGAGTCTTCGAGATATAGTAGAACTAAAAATAATACGTTTTAATTCAGCCTGCAGGTCGTCTGCAAAAGTTATAAAATCTCAGATGCAGCGCACGTGATACGTTTCCAATAAACAATTATACAACTTCTGTCAGGATTGATATACAATAATTTACTTTTTTTTATTTAGTACTTATCATCGTAACTACAAAACATGCTTTCAGAAATTGAGAATATGGGAAATCCAACTCGTCGTCCATGATGACCTGGATCCCATCTCTCGTATTCTTAACCCTGCCGTGTATGCTGCGAGCCGTTTCATGTATACAGGCTAATTCTTCGCAGATAGTCTAAAGAGACCAATCGGACTGATTAGTGATTTGATGGATAGCCAGAAGGAGATCCTGATAGGCGTGAATCCCAACAGACCAGATTTTCGAGGAGTGAAAGCTGCATAGCCAATTTCTCTAGAAACCGATCCTTCATTGTTGGTGCTGATCTGATCACAAATGACCAGCGATACAGTACTACGAGACTCTTCAGTACCTTGAGAGCTCCCTCGAGAGATGTCGTACGATAATAGTATCAATGGAAGCATCCGATTCAACTCCGCCACTAGAGAAATGGGAAGATACTACCCTGATCTTAGAAGAGTGCTTTGCCATGTGTAACCCTCAAAGATACGTCCAATAATATCTTAAACAATGACTTAAAGAATCGGCCAATTACATGACTTATGCTGCAATTAAGTTGAGGATTGGTCGTTTTCACCGGGTGTGGACACGTAGGTGTTATCAACACGTGTCGAGAGGCGCTGCGATTAGGACATGGGATCCCGTTGCACTGTGTGGTTGGCGGGCTATTATCTTTTTGCTAATGCGGACGACGCAAAGCTGAAAACTATTGTGGATGATCCGAGAAAAAATAACTCCAAGATCCTCTTAGAGGGTCAGTGCGCTAGATCGAGATTCAAGTTGGGAGAGATATGCTCGATTGTCTTGTTCCGTGGTTTGCAGGCAAGTAAGTATACTCTTTGACAAGGTAGTGAGTGGGACGATCAGTGAATTTTTTTTTCCTCTCTTTTTTTTACGCCACATGATGGAGCTGTATCATTAGTGTTGCATTGAAATGTTCCCTCTCGTACTATATTTTCTTGTCCCAATGTTTCAGCCGCATACTCGTAAAAAGTGGTGTGCTGAGGAGGAACCCCGCTCGAAGGTCGAACCTAATTCCTTCCGGACCATGGATACTACTTGGTGCCTTGCAATCATGGTCGATTTTTGTTCAAAAGAATGGCATTGCGTACTTGAATTTACGTACATGCCTCTTTTTTTTTGGTTCGGGCCACATCAATATTGATATTCTGTCTCATTCCTAGTTTGATTGTTTTTCGATGAATAATATTTCCACGCGGCATTCTAGGAGAGATTAAAGGCAAGAAAGATTAAATTACTAGTAGAATTGCGGAAGTCTCTAGGATCAATATCCTATAACCATTAACCATTGTGATAAATCAATGTGGCAAATATGGGCGGAATTCTGCAGACGTATCTGGTTTAATAATAACGATATTAATGTGCGGTCGCGACTTACAGGACACCGCGTCATCCATAGGAATTGCCTAAATAGGCAAGTTGATAGATAGCAAACCGCCAATTTTTTTAACCCGATTACGTTATTTGACCGCAACGATTCCACCAAACCCAACGGCTCGGATAGGGCTCGGTGTGACTCCGCATCCTTGGTTAGCGACCAGCGTAGAATTCGAAAATTCGTCGAAGCTTCGACGTATTACCCGAAAAGGATCCATTAGTATGGCCT
Source organism: Paecilomyces dactylethromorphus (assembly GCA_029606265.1). NCBI lineage: Eukaryota > Fungi > Ascomycota > Eurotiomycetes > Eurotiales > Thermoascaceae > Paecilomyces > Paecilomyces dactylethromorphus. The sequence continues at coordinate 1,307,483 of JAPVCE010000031.1, read as the reverse complement.
TTCCTCTTGTGGAATCCTTGTGGAAAATTTTTCTTTCCAAATTGGTGGGTTCTACGTCGTCAGAAATTTAGGATGCATTCCCATTGTCTCCGGTCAATCAGCTGTCATACGACATTGTGATTGTGCCGATGATTTTTGGAGAGAGCTGCAGCTATGGTGGAGAGGACCCAAAGGATCCAAGGCCAAGCACAATAGGTGACTTAACTGTGGCTACCGGGATCAAAACCTGGCCAGTCGTGGACACGGCAGATCGCCCTCCTGCCACCGCCAAGTTTTCTTCCGTCCCTGTTGGGCGGTGTCGACCCCGCGGGTCCGCGTAAATCGGCCACAATCGTCCTCGGTGTGGCTTCGCCTTTCCCGGTTTTGACACATCAGCCTAGAAGAAGATGTGAGCATCACGGGCCTGTTTCAGCGTGGCCGTCATGATTGGTACGGGAGCGACCGCATCATGGGCACGCCAGGAACGGAGACCTGTCGTCATGGCCCTGATTGCTGCTTAGCGTAGTATACCCTCCTTTGGGAGGATCACACTGTCTGCCATACTACCACAGTCAGGGAAATGGGTTGATTCCCGTTTCATCATTTTCCACTGATCCCGAGAGCACGTCCGTCCCGCTGGCTCTACTGGAGGATGCGGTTTCAGGTGATGACGTCGGCTAACTTCGTAAGGCTCGCAGTTCGTGTCTGGTTCATGCAGCGCCTAGTCAGGCCGGTCGACTGGCGGATCCACTGCGCGGGGACAGAGCGGCGAAGCAGGCGCAGCTCTGGTGATGTCTCAGTTTCAATCGCTGGGGAGTCCCTGGCAAAACATAATTGCTCCGTGCTTCGAGCAGAGACCTCCTTGAGATAAGTTTAGAAACGACAATGAGAGGGAAAGGGAGTAAGTTAGTGAGTTAGGATGTCCTTCACCCTTAACCATCGCAGGACTGAGGGCATATGCGACGGTTTTGGAAAAGGATAGCCCTCATGAAACTCGGTGATAGGATGGACCCTGACGCTGGCCCTGGAACAACCTGGAAGAGTCGGACTGCCCACCACGGTTGAGCCGGATTTGGAGGAACCACGGAATGTGGTCTTCGGGTACGAAAGGAGAAAGATTTCTATCTATATACACCGAGGATAATAGAAGTTTCACCTGCGGATGGCCTGCCGATCGGGATCAGCCGTATTCAGCTGGAGTAAAAGAAGGCCCCCCAAAAAGAACGCTGCTGATAACGATTCTCTCGCTCATATAGAGTCTGCCTACATAAACAGTAGTACTCATCATCAATCGGGAAAAGCACGTGTTCGGGATACGGGACAGGACAGACCAGTCAACTCGTATCCGGGGGCAGTTTTCTTGGTGGATCGGATGATGGAAGCCGTCGAAGGAAAAAAGCAGCTAGTAGCGTCGTACTAGCATGGTAGATCCATCCAGGCCAGCCATTCGGGCCTAAGCGGTCGATACGTTGTCGACATGATGAGCCTCTCCACCGCCGCCTAAATAATCTTAAAAGATGTCCATCGCCGCCATGATCAACCGCTGTCTTTTCTTTTCATACCCTGGTCATTCCATTAACCTTGAACCCCGGGTTCATGCAAACGAGTTCTTGATAAGCGTGCTGTTCCTTGTTCCATTGTTCCCCTTAAGGTAACAACACTGTCCCGTGAACCATACTGTACGGAAGCGGCCGCAGCAGCATTCCTCAGATTACGACTTACGAAAGCGGATCTCATACCTCACACTTCCATCTCACAACCGTCTCTGCTTTTTTTTATTATTAATTTCCTCATCTCTTCTCAACCCCTGCAACCTAGAGCTTCTATTGAGGATCTTACGACATTAAACCCCAAGATCAGAGATGGTTTCTTTCAAGAAGCTCGTCCTCTTATCGGTTCTCTCCTCCGCTGCGCTGGCCGCCGTAGCTGCTGAGCCTGAGCCAAGAGCGGAGGTCGAGAATACTGGAGAATCAGATACCTCATTCCAGGAGCTCCTAGCCAGCATCGATGAAGCTTCGATCCATGAAGCGATCCATTCGCTGTCCGACAAGTTCCGCCACGGCGTTTTCAATCGTGACAGCAAGGCCGTAGAGGCCCTCCACAAGGAGGACGCACCTCTTGCAACTGTCCTACTCCATCTGGCGAAGCGTCGTGCTGATGCGAATAACTCGACTACTACCACGGAGACGTCGACCACCTCTCAGGATTCCATCAGCTCCCAACCAACTTCTTCGGCTTCAGCTACCACACCAGCTACTACGTCAGAGACTTCTTCGTCGTCTGACTCTACCTCTTCCTCTCCGTCTGCTGTCGAAACTACGTCAAGCCAAAGCTCCTCGTCCAGCGAAACCTCGTCCAGTGAGACCTCTTCGAGCGAGACGTCTTCCAGCCAGACGTCTAGCCAGCCTACGTCTTCATCCTCCCAAGCGACGGCGACGGCGACTAGCACACAGACTGAGACTACTTCTACCTCGTCCTCGTCCTCGTCCTCATCCTCTTCTTCATCCGCCGCCCCTGCCTCAACTACTTCCTCGACTTTTGTGACGTCGACTTCGTCGTCCTCAAGCTCCAGCTCCAGTTCAACCGAGACTTCAGAGTCATCGAATAGTGAAACGAAGACTACTCCTTACACTTCCACCTACAAGAGTACAACTACTCTTCCCAATGGTAGTTTGAGCACTGTCACTGCTATAACCGTGGTGCATCCCACCCAGGCAGTATCTGCCACCGCCGCTGCGACTGGAAGCCCCAGTCTTCAGAAGAACCTTGCAGCTACCACTATGAACATCAAGAGAGAGGCGCTAGTGATGCTTGGTGGAGCCGTGGCTGTGGCAATGGCTCTCTAGGCGTTTACCCTTGCTTCCGGACCTTATCCCTCTGTTTAAAATCGACCTCTGAATTTTCATGCATAAAATGGCGTTAATTACGGTATCTATTTTTGGAATCCCACATGGGAAAGCAACATTAGCGTCGCATTTCCCCCTACGGTCCTTATCATCTGCAGCGTTCGAAGCATTCGAAGTCTAACGACCGTGTCACGTCTCTCCTTCATACTATGGCATAGCACATGGGGTTTTGCTGATTATATCTTTACTATTGGCATATGATATCATATCTACACGGCAAATGACCATTTACAGGTCCTGCCCCAGCAGATAAATTTGGGTGAATCTGCTATTACTGCCTAATGGACATAAATTTGCGAAGGAAAAACAATGGAATTTAAGAATATTACTGGTTTAAGCTGTGGAAACTGCTCTTCGTAATTCAATATATGCACATAGGAATCGTAGAATATCTGCAAATTCGTTGCCTCGTGATTACCCCCCAACTTCGCCTCCGGGTATCCATCACTTTTTATCCGCGGTCTCATGTTGCTACTGTCTTATGTAACTGTTCCGCCATGCTTCCAAGACTTCTCTGTACACTCATATCCCTGTAAAACTTTATACCGCTCATCGAATCAAGGCCGTAGCAATCATACTCGTCATTTTTCATCTCCCCGGAGCTCACCTACGACCGCACCGCGTTCCCGGGACCCTGCCATCTCTCCTCCTCGGTCCAATAACGAACTATACTCTCCCATCCAGGAATATCCCCTTCTCTAAGAAGAGCAGCGACGTCCACATTGAGCGGAGAATCCGGTTGTGGATCCGTCAGCAGCTGGTGGATGGCTGATAGAGTAGTCGATAGCGTGTAGACGGGACTCCAGTGTTCGGTGGTGAGAAGAGTAAGGCAGATATCGCCGTTCGTGAAGGAGATGTTGGGATGGGAGATGCGGGTCGTGAAGCGGATCAAGGGTGGGGAGAGAGGATAGTTGGGTGGGATGGAGATGGAGAGGTGCCAGAGACCACCTGGGATGAAGGTTGTTAGCGTTTGTTTTGGTGATGTTTGTTCAGATATATGAATTATAGAAGTGAGGTGATGCGAGTGTATGGTTTGGTGGGTCTAGTGCTGATATGGTTGAAATGTCTTCTCTGACTCACCTTCATATGGGGTACCCTTGACTCCTTTCAGGACTGCTTCCCAGTGTAGTAGGTCTTCATCGTCCACGGGACGAAGATGCAGTAATGCTTCGTTTGGATTGCTCGCGTAGTCTTTCAGCTCGCGCAGCAGACGCTGCGTTGTTGATGTGGAGGGCGATGACGACATGTTTGCTGAGCGGGACACCGGATACCTCACTCGGATCTGATTCTGACTCTTTCGTGACAAGTATGATCACGGTCAAGTGAAGTAAATGTGGAAGGATGAGAGCGATCTCCAACCCGACGCGACTCTTCACCGGTTCCGGGGAAAGTGAAGGCGGTTTGCGCGCGCCTCTTGATGTTCCCGTGAACACCGACAAACTCTCGACCGCCGAGGCTAAAAAGAGCTGGCGTGGGGCCTTTCCCCGTGTTCAGCTTCCGCGGTCTTGGCTCGCGTGGCTGCGGATGTTTCTACCAATCTGCGCACTTCTAAATAAGGGGGTCAAAATCTGGCCCTAGGAATCTATCTCGAAATTATCAACTATCAATATGCGCACCTCCAAAGTTGCAAAAGATACAGCAAAAGTGCTCCAGGCACTGTCCCCGCCTGCACGAAGACGAACTCGTGGTTCTCTTACTTCTGATGCCGTACGGAGCTTTGCGTTTTCTGGAAACTCTGCTGGGAATATCCCCGCTGATCTGCCTTTGAAACGAGAAGCCGAAATCAGTGATGATGACGGCTCCTCACTTTCTTCAGCAAATACGGCTGATATTGAAGATCTGCTAGCACCTGCACCCAAGCGGCGAAAAGTCCAAGATGTCGCTTCAACGACCAGCAGAAGCTCTCGTGCAGCTTCCCGTGCTGCGTCTGCCAGGTCTCCTCGCAAGGTTATTGTAAAGCAGGAATCCACCAAGTCCAGCTCAAATGGCACAAAATCACGTCGCATGCCTGCACGTAAAGTGACTGCTGAAGATGGATCGGTAGTGGTGCAGCCGCCTTCAAATTGGGAAACTATCTATTCGATAGTCAAGAAAATGAGAGAGGACAATCCAACCGCGCCGGTCGATACCATGGGATGTGCTGAGCTGTATTGGCGAGGCTCATCTCCTCGAGACAGGAGGTTCCAGACTCTCATCGCCCTTATGCTGTCTTCCCAGACCAAAGATACCGTCACAGCTGTGGCCATGCAGCGGTTACACACTGAACTGGGAGAACAGAAACCTGCTCCTGTAGCGTTCCCGGTAATCAAGACTGAATATGACGAAGGTAAGGATCAGGTAGCAGCGAAGGATAGCACATTGAATCTCGAGAACATCCTTGCGGTCTCTCCAGAGCGTCTTAACGAACTCATCCGCACCGTTGGCTTTCATAATAACAAGACCAAATATATCAAGGCTGCTGCCGTGATCCTGCGAGACCAGTATAATTCAGATATCCCCGAAACGCCAGAAGAGCTTATGAAGCTTCCAGGAGTCGGTCCCAAAATGGCATACCTTTGCATGAGCGCGGCCTGGGGCAAACATGAAGGCATTGGGGTCGATGTCCACGTCCATCGTATCACGAATCTGTGGGGGTGGCAGAAGAGCAAGAACCCAGAAGAAACTCGCATGGCGCTGCAATCCTGGCTGCCAAGGGATAAGTGGCATGAGATCAATAAGCTTCTCGTTGGATTGGGACAGACTGTCTGTCTGCCTGTGGGTAGAAGGTGCGGGGAGTGTGACCTTGCCGGCAAAGGCCTTTGCAAAAGCGAAATAAGAGGGCTGGTCCCAAAAGGAAATCGGGGTGTCATTGTGAAAAAGAACGAAGTCTTGGATGACGATCTCTCTGCTGGTGGAAAGATCAAGATTGAAAAGCAGTGATAGATTTCCCTCCTGATCTCTTTTGACGCAGCTTTAGGGAAGATGTCTCTCAAAGAGCTCCTGTTGTTGCTGGTGGGTGGCCTCCGTGAAGCCCTTCACTTGGCCTCCTATTTCACTCCCAGCTTTTTATTTGTCTCTTTTGTTCGTTCGTTCTACGCGTCCCAACCGACTTCTTACGTGCCACCCATCCTATCCGTTCATTTTGCTGCTGTTATCCCCCTATCCTTCTACCGTCCAACGTGCGTCGGCCGATCACTATCGTTTATCAGAGGATCATCTTAAAACGCGTTTTCTAAGTAAGTAGAGATCCTCCTCAGTGGATCCCCAGCTGACACGTGCTTAAAGACCCCTCCTTTCGTCTTTTTAAGATGGAGGTGTCTTTTGACACCGACATGCTCGACGCGGCTGTCGATTTTGACTTCGACATCGACATGACCGACATCGATATCGACGATTCCTGGATGGAAGAGACAGAATTCATGATAGCCACTCCTAAGAACTTTCTTGATCTTCCAGAGAACGTCAGGATGCGCATCTATGAATACTCTGGCCTTATTAGGTCCTGTCCAGTCGATGTGGCTACTGAAAAGTTCCGGCGGAAGAGTCTCAACCACTCTGCCTGTCTTAGAGACCCGAACAAGCGGGAAGTAGTTGGAAACTGGAATACTTCTTTTGGTGCGAGGCTGTGTGATCATCCACCTTTTCCCCTTGGTATTTTCCTTGTTTCTCGTGCAGTATACCGCGATGCATTCTCCGCATTCTATGGCCAGAACAAGTTCAGAGTCAGGCTCTGTCGTCGAGACGATCTCTCAACGTTCTATGGTTCAACGCGTAGCGGCCTGAAGTACATCCGCTCGCTCCACGTCGATCTAAATTCCTACGATAACAGAATTATTAAAACAGCTCAGCCCCGTGGCTCAGTTCTAAATCTCTGGCACAGATTCTCTGGCATCGTCGTGAAGGAGATGCTTGACCTTAAATATTTCAGCATCAAATGTCGAGTCAAAGATGAAGTGACCGCTGAAGAGATTGTCGAAAGGATTGGATACTTCCCGATCCTCTCTGGATGTGCATTTCACCTCAATGCGTTGCCTATCGGCGATGTCACCGCCGTGGCGAAACGGGCAGCTCTGGATGCAACCACAGTTCCTGAAGACACGGTCATCCCTCAGCCTTTTCCATTTCAAGAGCTCCCGAAGGAGTTACAGCTCATGATATTGAGATATCTCCTGATTGTCCGCTGGGACCCATTCATACACAGCTTCAAGTCATGCGTTGGGTACACTGCGCTTCAGAGCCACAAGGAGCAGCGGGCTCAAGATGTTAATTCTCTGATGTGCTGTGGTACTTGCTCAGTAACCGGAGCTCTTTGCTTCTGCTCTTATGGACAGACCGCTGTCTCTTCGCGCTGCTCGTGTTTCACATCACCACTCCCGTATTTCCTTGTCAATCGCGAGATGTATGAAGATGCGTCCAGCATTTTCTACTCCAACAACCGCTTCGTATTCATTCAAGAGAACCCTGATCATATGATGAGGTTCTTCCACCCATTCTCGAATGTGACTTTAGCAAAAATACGTCACTTGGTCTTCAAGTTTCCTCCTGTCTATCGAACTTATGGCAGTCCACTCCCGAAGTTCGAGCGTACCCTGCAACTTAGCTGGTCAATGGTCCTTCGATTCATCAAGGAGCACCTTTTTCTGGAGCATCTCTCGCTTGTGATTGTCGATCTTGGGACACTGGGCCCGCAATCTATTCGATCTGATCGAAACGAATATCTGCGTCGCCTTTTAACTTTGTTCTGGACCATTCGTGGTGTTCAAACCTATCATGTTTTTCTCATCGATGATGCTGAGTTTGAATGCACCGCAGAGCAAGTTGTTATGGGGCCCGAATACGAGTCTGCGAAAAGCAACAAGGTTCCGTTCCACGGTTACAGACAACTGAGAGCTTCACGCACCTAAACATTCTAAGAGCAACGGGTGTTAACAACAAGAAGGCATCGATCCTCAAGTTCTCCTCTCGCTTTCTTCCTATTTCCACTTCTGTTATGTCTCAACCTGGGTGGGCTCCATCTACTTCCAGTGGAAAGCTTTATCTTCTCCTTGTTGTATCTCTCCCATAGAATACCATCTAATATCTCCAGAACACATTGCGAACATCTTCGATATCAGATCATTTCCTAAGTGATGCTATTTCATAATATCTCTCAGTTGCGGTGAAGTATAGTCACTTTCACCTTCTCGAATAAATTCAGCTACTCAAAATAGTTGAAGAGACTTTTCACGTGTTGACAGTGAAGTCTAATTTTCTATTCCCACCCGGTAAGGTGATTTCACACTTTTCATCTCTCCGGGAGCGTCACGGCGTTATTTGGTCAGTGGTTTAGATAGTAGTTGGTGTGTCTTATCGTCCGCTGTCTGCGGATGGCTTGTTGATCCACCTCTTCCTTGTGTACTGTACAAAAATACAGTCAGTGACATTGGAATCCCTGTGCAGACTGCTTTTCCGTCCTAAGTATGAATCTATATATAGGAATAAGTTCTTGGATATCATTCAAGACACCTGCCATGAAGATAATTACAACGACTAGCCAGGTAGATAAGGACATTGTACAGTAGACAACATGGATTGGATGATTATCCAGCCTGTTCTTTAACAAAAACGGTAGCTCGCTTTTCGGTCAATCTATAGGCTTCCAGGAAGAATTATCCCACTCTTGGCTTTAAAGATAATTGTCGATATACAGCCCTGAACTGACAGTAAGGAACGTCTCACGCTAATAATTACGGGATGAGGAAATAGTCCTGGTATCAGGAATGACATTGCAAGTTGGAGATGTACAATGCGCTCAAATCATAGACAATGGGTGTTTTAAGGTGAAGATAGCGCTGACCATTTTGTGATAACTATTCGCTAAGTTGTCCGCTTTAGCTTCTCCTGCGGGCTTCCTTTTCCGGCCAACAGAACCGATAAGATTAGGCGAACACTTAAACCTTGATATCTTATCTATGAATCGGCTCGCCTAGCGCTTTTCAGTCCCCTTTCAGATATCAACGCATATAGTATGGAGAAGGCTGTATCTTAACTGCAAAGCGAAGGGGAGTTATGCCTTCAACTAAAAGTCTTTACATTTCATAATATGCAAATATAGTTTCTATAGAGAATCTTGTTTAAACTTGACGAGGTTGAACCCTGGTTGTAAGCGACAGGGGAATTGACAAACGTTATTACTTCGCAAAAGTGGGGCATAGATAGAGGACCGATAGTATCGATATTTATTAACCGCGGCCACCATCATGATGACTGATTGTAAATTATCCGTTATCCATCAATATAGCCACGAAATATATATTTCCTTCCTCTTGCTATAGCAAGTTTCACATCAGTCGATATATAACTTTTTTTGGCCTCAGACAACATCATGACCACCATCCTCAAGACCCGCTTCGGCGATATCGAGGTCCAGAAGGAAATCATTCAGGGAGATTTCGATAATATCCCGATCATTGATCTCGCTACCCTCTCCAGTCCTGATATTGAAGAGCGCAAAAAACTTGCAGCACAGATTTACGATGCTTGCTCGCGTGTTGGATTTTTCTACATTAAGGTCTGATTTGTCTATGTAGGGTTCTCATCGGGGGAATTTTCTGACTTGAATGTGCATCCCGCAGAACCATGGAGTTCCGGAGGAGCTAGTCGCCAAAGTTCACAATGCAGCGCATGATTACTTCGCGCTTTCGGAAGAGAAGAAGATGGAGAATTATTTAGGTAACTCACAGGTACGTCCACTAAGTAGCAGCATAGCACGTTTATCTATTTGAGTTTCTAAACTTCTTCAGAAATTCCGCGGTTTCAGCCCCGTCTACGGGGAGAAGCAAGATAGAGAACTCAACGAAAAACCGACTGGCAACTTGTCAGAAGCGTTCGATATCGGATATGAAATCGCCGGTGATCGCCAAAAGGGCCCCGATGATGTCCTTCCTCCGGATAACTATAGTCTATATGGAGGCAACCAGTGGCCTAAGGAGGAGTACTTACCAGGATTCAAGAAAATATATCTCTCTTACTTCCAAGAGATCCTCGAACTCAGTCGACGCATGATGAGGATTTTTGCCCTTGCATTGCAGCTTCCAGAGGATTATTTCGACGGTATCGTGAAGCACCCAGGCTGCATATCTCGTCTGATGCATTATCCCCCGCAACCTATACCGGGTGAGGAACTGATTGGGATTAACACTCACACGGTACGTACTCGTCATCTCTGGAAGCGGTGCAGTTGGCATGTTTTCTAATCGATCGAAGGATTACGAATGCTTCACTATCCTTTCTCAAGACACTGTTCCAGCGCTGCAAGTTCTCAACCTCAAGGGCCAATGGGTCGCAGCTCCTCCGATCCCTGGAACATTTGTAGTCAACATTGGAGATTTCTTCGCATTCTGGTGAGTATACTGCCTTTCCTGCAAGATAGGATCCCTGTTAACCAGGTTTCTAGGACGAACGGCATCTTCAGATCCACTCTTCACCGTGCTACCAACCTTACAGGCAAGGAGCGATACTCCGTGCCTTTCTTCTTCGGCGTCGACTATGACGCTACTATCTCTGTTCTCGAGAGCTGCGTCACTGCCGATAATCCAGCCAAGTCTGGCCCAGTCAAAGCTGGGGAGGTGAGAATCTGCCTTCTTATTTGTTAGTTTTGGGAAGGATAAAATGCTAATTAAGGAGTACAGCACGTCCGCAAGCAACTGGCTAGCACTTATGTTCCATATCATGAGAAGGCTCCTGAGAATTCAACGGTGGAAGCAACGGCTTAAAAATACAATTCTGGTTATTGTGAGGATGTGGGGACAATAGCGATGTTAGTGTGGGGTCTCTTCCTACTTTATGATTTCGTCTGAACTATTTTTGACGGAGACTGTAATAAATCTTTCCTTCTGTTTATATATAATGGACTGTGAGTATCGGATTATGCTGGCGGTACTACGAAAAGGATTGGCTAGAGCATGAGAAACACTGTCCAATGAGCATCAACATAAACCGAGTAAGCATAAATTGATCAAATGACTTGGCCCTTACACTTGAGCCAAAATATTCACTTGATGGCAAGAGGATGGAAAGATCTCATTGAATTTAGCAGATTGATGACTAAGAAAATATCGGCGGGGAAGAGTTCAATTTAGGCGGTCTTCCAGGCGGTGAATGCTAGTAAACCAATTCTGCCGATTTGTTCCCCGCTTGTTATCGCTATTCAGGTGAGAAGATGTGTGTAATTACAAACTCGACTGCCATTATCTATTTTTTTATTCTAAGGATTCTGCAGCGATTGCTGCGCATTAATAATAATGGCTCCAAAATCACCAATATCCATCCCACTTTTTGCTCAAACGCAACAGCAGCTTTTGCTGAAAGAGCACGAAGCCGAAGTTTCCTCATCCGCGCTTGCTAGCAAAGCTGCCTCTGTCTCGGCTTCCACGCGACGAACGCTACAAGCGACGGGATATGCCTTGACTGGGATTGTTCTATCGCAATGCCGAACGGGAATGGGAGGTCGTGTGGTTGGAGAATTTACAGCAGATCCGGCAATGTCTTCAAATTCAAAAACGGCCGGAGAAAAGACAGATCCAAACGGAGAGCCTCGGTTAGGCGCACATGGGATTAGGGTTGGTGACGTTGTTCGGGTTAGCGATATATCTGCGGGAGGTAATAGGAAATCTAGCAAGGATAAAGATAAAGATAGTGCGAAGTCTGTTGCTGCGCAAGGCGTCGAAGGAGTGGTTACAAGGGTGGGTGAACGGAGCGTATGGATAGCTTTCGGCCAGCCAGGAAGTGGAGGCCGTCCGAAAGAGGACGACGAAGGTGTGGAAGAACTCTGGGGTAAAAAGCTATGGCTGTATGTTGATCTGAGTGGTCTATTTATGCTAGTCGTTATGTCTATGACCATGATTATGACTGACAGCCTGCAGCGTAAAATTGGCGAACGATGTTACGTACAGACGGTGAGTTGGGCCAGAGCAAGTATTCAAACTGTCGCTAATTCCTACCAGCATGAACCAAACAATGCAGAAAATGGAGAAAATGACAGAGTCCGAATACACATATTTCATGAGGATGGCTTTTGGCTATACTTCGCCCTCTTCCGCTGATCTTGACTCCTTAGGCACTGTGGAGTTCTTCGACCCGACTTTGAATGACTCACAAAAGGAGGCGATACGGTTCGCGCTTGCCTCGAAGGAGATTGCACTCATCCACGGGCCGCCTGGGACTGGAAAGACACACACCTTGATTGAGCTCATCCGTCAGATGGTTCAGCGAAATTTGCGGGTTCTAGTTTGTGGGCCATCCAATATCTCTGTGGACAATATTGTTGAACGTCTCGCACTGCATAAAATCCCGATCGTTAGAATTGGTCACCCGGCACGTCTTTTGCCTTCCGTCTTGGACCATTCTCTAGAAGTCCTCACTCAGACATCAGAAGCAGCTGCAATTGTAAAGGATGTTCGGAAAGAGATCGAAGATAAACAGGCTAGCATCCGAAAGACAAGAAACGGTAGGGAGCGACGAGCGATCTACGGAGATCTCAAGGAATTGAGAAAGGAGTACAGGGAGCGTGAGTCTAAGTGTGTCGAAAACCTGGTCAGAGGGAGTAAAGTGACGCTGGCGACTCTACATGGGGCAGGAGGTTATCAACTAAAAAATCAAAAGTTTGATGTCGTCATCATCGATGAAGCAAGTCAAGCTCTCGAAGCACAGTGCTGGGTCCCGCTTCTATCAGCTTCCAAGGTGGTTTTAGCTGGTGATCATCTACAGCTACCGCCTACTGTCAAATCGTCGATAGAGAAGTCGGCGACAAAGTCGAAGACAAAGCGCACGGCAGACAGCGAGAAAGTTGACGATGCAGACAGCGAAGTGAAAACACTACCTGGCATTTCCCTGGAAAAGACCTTGTTTGACCGACTGCTCTCTCTCCATGGTCCTGGCATTAAGAGAATGCTGACCATTCAATATCGCATGCACGACAAAATAATGAGGTTCCCGTCGGACGAACTATATGAGTCTAAGCTCGTGGCTGCGGACTCGGTAAAGAGCCGTTTACTCAAGGACTTGCCCTATGAAGTAGAGGAGACAGATGATACGAGGGAACCTCTCGTATTTTGGGACACTCAAGGTGGAGACTTTCCTGAAAAGACTGAAGATACGGAACTCGGCAAAAAAGAAGCACTGCTAGGGGAGAGCAAGAGCAATGAAATGGAGGCCGCTGTCGTCTCTAGACACGTAGGCAACCTTATTCAAGCAGGGGTAAAGGCGGAAGATATCGCTGTTGTGACACCCTACAATGGACAGCTAGCTGTCCTGTCGCAAATTCTGAAGGAGAAGTACCCTGGCATAGAATTAGGTAGCGTGGACGGATTTCAAGGCCGGGAGAAGGAGGCTATCGTTGTCAGCCTTGTGAGGAGTAATCCGGAACACGAAGTCGGTTTTCTTGGAGAGAAGCGAAGGCTGAACGGTAAGTATTCCTTATCCTGCTCATTTTTGTTAGCGGCCGTTTTGGTCGACCTGTGGTCTCTGCTCTTCAAGGACCCTGTACGACACTAGCTCATGTCCAGATGATCTACCCGCATGGATGAAAGGGAAAGCATACTTGTGTATGGGGTGGCCTCGCTAACGTTAATGACAACCAGTCGCGATGACTCGTCCTAAGCGACATCTATGCGTCTGTGGTGATTCGGAAACCATCAGTCGGTAAGTTTTTGCCCCGTCAAGAGATCAAATGAACTTTGTCTTTACTCTCCCCGTGCCGAGAATGGTCGATCACTTCCAACCATGGAGTTTACTCGTCCGAGACGCACTATGAAGACCGACGTCTCATGGATTTGACTCTAATTCTTTGAATGCATTTTACAGTGGCAGTGGTTTCTTAAAACGGTGGATGGATTTCCTTGAGGAGAACGCAGATCTACGATACCCTGATACTGGTGAGATGATGCAGAGCACCTGAGAGCTCTCTATACTTTAGTCTGTTGGAAGATCGACACTGCGATGTGCGCATTGTCAGTGCAGAGACGGATGATCACCAGATAGGGCCTTATCTATTGGCTCGGTACCAAAGAACACGGGGCTCTTTTTAAAGAATAAAGCGTTGGGATCAATAGTGGTCTGCGCGTCGCATCATGCTGCAGTTTATCCCAAATCGATCTCATCGCTAATCAGCATTCTGTGAATTGATGGTTTCTGGCTGTTACGTGTTGTTGCATGCATTGCAGTCAATTTACCCTGCATGCTGGAATTTCCCTATCCTATGGTACGGAAATAATATGCTGACGTCGATCCGGAATAATGACATCTTCAGTTCAATTACAGAGTATTCCGTACAACAACGTCAAATTCAACAATGGACTCAAATAGCTAAGCAGCACTAACGAATGGAAAGTTCTCTTTTACCCCTGCTCCGGAACTGTGACAAACTCAATTTCATGCATATCGCTCAGCGCCAGAGTCGCCGCTTCACCGCAGTAGGATAACAATAGCTCATGACCTCGCCAAATATGGAAATTATTCAGATCTAGTTATTGCATATCGCCTGGTTTCCATAAGCAGTGTTTGCCGTTATGAACTAGTGAGTGTACACAGACCAGGATATGCTGCATACGGCGCGCGGGACTATTCGAATGGTCATCCTAGCTTTTGCAGCTACCCAATCCATCAGCGTAGCACAATTTCCTAATTCGTGGTGTGAAAACATCAGTCTATACTCTGCAAGAAGTTGAATGGCTAGCCCATCAGCTGCATATTCACGAGCCCAGCATTTATGGGATGTCTGCTAAGCTTTAATGGGACAGAACAAACTGCCTTCTTCGAACCTAATACATGGAATCTCTGAAAATCGGGTCTATGTTAGACTTAATGTACTGGCAGTCGTTAAGTTAGCTGCCCCAACCGTTGTTCGCATTGGTGGTACTTTCAGCATGTCACGCCAACTGTGATGCGAAAGGCCCAGTCACCTCGACCACGTCTAAACAGTCACCAGGGAATCTGCACTTGACCTTTCACGTTATTTACCAAGATAACTACTTTTTTTTTGGAATGCGAACATCAGCTGTATTAATCACAGGACAAAAAAAAACAAGCTAGGGTCTAAGATCGGATTCTTATGACACTCTTTTCTAATAAACAAGTGGGGACAGTAATCGCCCGCAAAAGCAACCCGGTACGCAGTGCTGTGCCTGACCAGGGGTGCCCCTAGACCAAATGCTCCATGCGGTCATCTTAGTCGGAAAAGGGTGTTTCAGTAACTGTATTGACCCACGCTACTCCATCTTGACTCCTAGACGAAACTTCCCTATTCTTTTCCATGGAAACGTCCGATCAAGACGCATTTCATCAATGGGTATCTCTGCAAGTCTGATGTGGTTAGATCCCATCAAAGCTCCGAGGATAGAGCAGACCGGAGTACGAGTTCCGTTCTGGAATCTCCAGGCTTGCTAAACCCTCTACTAGTGGCGGCGCCAACAACTCTTGATCCTGATCAGAGCCATGGACCGCACTGCCCGGCGCGGCAACCGAAGGACCGAAGCGAGTAATGGCGGATCGAGCCGGCCTGTCAAGATGCGGGCGGGTCTTCCAGAAAAGTTGTACTGATTACTGAGGCTACTTAGTATACTTTAGATCATTTAGCTTCTGGCTGGAGAAATTGTTGAGCGGCTCGGCAGGCATGATTCTCAGGAGGCGGAACCGAGCCCCGTCAAGGGCCCTCCTATCTGGGTAAATGACCATACGCTTTTCCCAGGGAAATCTATTCGGCGCGCGTCTGAGCCGGACCCTGGAAGCTTACGCTCGTTAGTTATCTCAAATAATGCTACGCCACGAACTTTACCAGCCCCATAGGAGGGGGGGCACGAGGACGATTGTGGATGTTGCCGAGCTGAGTTGCGAGGCTTATCACCTGCACACTTACTATCATCAGTCTACGATCGATCCGTACAGTGTGCAAAGTACGGATTAAGAGAAAGCTCCAACCCGGTCAGACGCATCATCGCATGCATCTGCCTGCCGCTTGCGATGATGTGAGGCCTGCCATGTGGCCGTATGGGAGCCGGCCTGGCGAAGCGTCGTTTCAGCCACTTGCCAAGCTCGATCTGGGGTCCGGCATATCGCGTATCATTAGTGTCTTGTATCGAACCCCCCTAGGTCCGGATTGGTAGAGAGACCTCGATCAGGTCTAATGCCAATAGCACGTTGTTTCCGAGGAAAGGGCAGATACCCATGTGTCGCGTCCCTGTCTAACCTCGTGGGACATTATATGGGGCTATTATGGCTGGCTGGGGAATGGATGGGAAAGGAAAAGGTCGCTAGGGGATAATTCTTCTCATTATTCATTATCTCGGTCCTCCAACCGTGCTTTGATGCAGGGGCCGTGACCAAAACGCCCGTTCGTTCGCCGGCCCACTTGGCGACGATTATCATCCGGCCCTCGCGTTTTCGACCACTCAGCATTCCCACTGTCTGTCTTCATGACCGCGAAGTTAGCTTTCGTCCCTGCCAGCTCGTGCGGCGGTTCCCCGTGCTAGACGGTGTCGGACGATCTGATCCCCGCCGGGAGTAACTGTGAATCTCTAGGGTCAAAGTCTCTTTCTCTGCAGTGGGCGTCTGTGCCCCTCTATTGGAATAGTGGCCCTTGACCGTGTTCAAGGAGTGGAGGGATCCCGGCACGGGGATCGAACCCTGGCGATGCTGGCGAATCGTACATGTACTGGACCTGTGCTCCCTAGTATTCGTCTCCTTCTCCCTCTCAATCGCCTTTAACTTATCTGCATTCCACAAAATGACGGCTGGCTAGTCATCTTCGTATGAGAGACGCCCGTCGGTTGATTCAGCCTCACGCCTGCCCAGCTCATGGATATGGCCCCTGGGATGACTATCGTGGTATTCCGACTGTTCATTGTCGGATCGATTCATAACCAATAACATGCGCCCCCAGCAGCAACAGCCGATCCTATTGACATTCAATTAATCGACCGAATTGCTTCTGCGCAGCTCCTACCACGACGAAAATTAGGCCGGCCGGAAGGTGGAAAAGTTCCCATTCACTTTCTTACACTCGTTTTTCGTGATCTTTTCGTTGAAGCGATTTTGATCACGAACCATTTTATTACTTTTAGCCCTGTCCATCGCGGACATATATGACTATGGAATTGTGTTGCCAATTGTAGCCTTTTTACCAGGAGATTACTTTCTTTGAGCAAACCCAAATTTTGTGATTTGCAGTCGGTTATCGACTATACGATATGGCTTTACGAAGCCCGAGCACCTCGCATGGCATCGTGCGAAGCCACCCGACGGTTGCTCTTCGCCGCGGCGATATTAAGATATCAGATCCTATTCCTATACCACGAGAAGGTCCCGATGGATTTGGACCACAAGCACTAAAACACCCTTCAATGTCCTCCCTTCGTCAAGTCCGCCAATCTCAATCATCAGCAGTGTCCAACTCCCGACGCCAGACACAAAATACATCTACATCTACATCTTACCATAACCAACAAGATTCAATCTCGAGCTCGGTATCTAAAGAGTCTAATATCCAACGACGGCGTGGAAGTGCATTGAAAAGTGTTATGCGGAAGATATTCGGGAAAAAGCGGGGAAGTGATGTCAATGGCTTCGAGGCTCATTCCCCAGAGTTACATATGGAGAGGAACGGAAACGTCTCGCCTGATCCCGGGCCTGAAGGTGCTACATTTGTCACAGTGCCAGACTCTTTTCGGGCGGATCAGCCTCCATCGTTATCAAATGGGGGTAGTCAACAACCAAGCGGCGTTGAATCTTCTTTGGCTCATGAGGAGGTCGTCCCCCATATGGAGAAACGACCCCGTCGAAGAGCTACATTACCAAGTTTAATTCTTTCTGACGAGGAGGCTCAGGAGGTGGTTAGCACACTCACCCGCTCAGATGGTGCGGTAGGCGGCACAGAGCCACCATCGGAAGCAAGAAGGATTCTGGAGGATTTGCGACGCAAAGGAAATCTTGAAGATAAGAGGCGCTCACGAAGCGCGACTGCCCTTCGGGAAATGGCGATGGCGAATCAAATGTCTCCTATCCAATGGAGACGGCGCAGTGAGGAAGTTAAGCTTTGGCGATCAAGCTTTCTGGGCACAGATGTGCCTCAGGGGCCTGCTTCGAGGCCTCAGACGGGTACATCAACAGTTGCAGAAGAGAAAGAGGTCGCCCCTTCAGAGATTGCAGAGACCGAGCCAGAAACCGAAGCAGAGAGTGCCCAGTACAACTTTGGAAATCTGATAGGGTCAATGCCCAACGATGATAGCATCACGCTGGAACAAAGAGTAATCACGCTGGAGGTAAAATTACTAGATCTGGAATTAGCCATTGCAAAATTACAGGGTAAAGACAAACAGCGAAAGGCGTCTTCAAAGCAAGATCGGAATCGCCCCAATGCCGGGGGTCAGGGTTCCACATCCTATGTGTCTGGCGGCAGCGATGGTTCTGAGGGCAGCTCCGCATGTTTTGGTGAAGGCCGACCCACAAGTACCAACACACTTCGTCCAAATAACCAGACTCGAGGCTTAATGTGGCATCCGCCATCCTCTACCTCGCTTGCTGACATGAACGGTATCACCGTTGAGCAGTACAGTGCACTCATTACTCTTATCCGACGAGAACAGACGGCGCGCAGGACGCTTGAAACCCAGGTCTCTCAACTCCAGGAAGACATACGACATCTACAGAGAGTAGCTGTCGGTTCATTGACCTCAGGGACGGTTTATCCCATCCCGAGTCCAGAGGCACAGGACGTGCTTCGATTTCGGCGTGCTATGGGTCCTTCACGATCCGCCACCCCTGCCGGAGAGAGGTCGCCGGACTACGACAGTGACAGTGACAATTCCGATCCCTACGCTGGGAGCGATCCTCACACCAGATCTAATTTGGACATTGGACAGCGACAGCCGATGGCTGGAATGATCTAAGTTACAAATGGTGACTGCAGCGGCCATTAGATGGCCTGATGACTCTCCTGTTTTGTGTTGTTTTGTTTTTCGTCGACATATGTTCTTCATGGAGCAAGCGAGTGTTTCAGTGATTCCCAAAGTCCTGGCGACAGTTTTCAGCGTGGTGCTTTTAGGCGTCTTCATATTTGGGCAAGCAGGTCTACAGTACTCTCTCTTCCCTCTCGACATGATCAGCGCGCAACCCATGATGTCTGTTTGCTCACGATCCTCTTTGTGTGTAATTTCTCTACGGTCCCTTTCTTCGATTCTTGCCTGGTGAGCCTGTCACATTTAGTGGCTTTCTTCTCCTATGTGTTCCAATCTCTTCCTGAAAAAAGGGATTGTCTGTGGTGCAGCGTTGAACTATTTGGATTATACTTCAGTTGTGCTGCACACTCTGCATCTTTATTTTACTATTTTTCTCCGCATGCTGCATTGAAAGCAGCATTTACGCAGCGAGAGGCTTTTCAGTGACTCTTCTTGTCTACATAATCACCAGCTTTTTCTGGAGATTATTTAGCATCGCGTGCTTATCTGCGCGTCAGATGCATTTCTGTCCCCATCCACGGGATACCACTTGGTGTGTTACCATTGAGAATAACACCCTCGAGCAGCATAGAATACAATCATATAATGATCCAATTCAAAGTAAAAAGTTCTTGTCCTATTTCGTATTTCATTACACATGCAAATCAAGGCTAGCAATACCCCTAAGATACCATTAAACCTGAGTAATTTGGCGTCCGTCAGGGGCAAGCTGACGCGTGCTTGCAACGGCATCAAGTGGATCAAAGAGGCGCAAAAATGAGATCCTCCTGTCAGTTAAATTAATTCACCGTGCTGAGTCTGTGCTTCTGCCGATCTTGGAACTAGGGTATAGTTATTCTGGAGGGCTTCTAGACTGAATCAGCCTTTATATTATTCGAGTTAATTAAGCCTCACTAACCACTCGGGCCCGAGTGCAACAAACGAACCAAACATCCCGACATCCCGACACGCCGAATGTCCTCCGTGTCCGACAACGACAATAATTATTTCCTGTGGTTCCGACAAGATTCCCACGACGCCATAATTTGGAGACGCGCAGGCCCTATCGAGGCCTAGAGCAATTAGAGATCATACATACAAGTTTCTTTTTCTTAGAAAAATTACCAACAATAGTTGGTTTCAATATCCATTCACGATGACAACTACACCTCCCTCTCCATCCCCTCCGCGCCCTGGCTCCTCCGCTTCCTCCGCAACAACCATGACGACTACCACCACCGGCGCACATCACAGTCAGTCTCAGAACTCACCGTCTGTGGCAGGGCCAGTGCAGAAACCCTCCCCTCCCCCCGTGGATATCTTATCCACCCCTTTCGCACGGACATATGCCCATGTCCACCCTGCGCTGCTGCTGGCGCTGTACGCGCTCCGGTTCCCGTCTATGATGGCGGATCCTGTTTCGGAGATGATGACCCAGGTGCCCCTGCTGGCAGTGGCACAGGTTGTGTATGTGGTCACTTGTCTACCGGCTAAAGGGACGGTAGCGGCTTCTACTTCGACAGCTGGTGACAGCGGAGCTGAGGGGAGTGAGAAGAGAGCTGTCTCCGGATCGCATGGGAGTGCTGGAACGGGTACTGTCAAGCCTATTAGAGCAGGGTGTCGACGAAAGCATCTCAGTCATGGGAAGAGAGATGGTGTTTGGTCAAGATTGACGGTACGTTGTCCATTGTCTATCCTGTGGTATTTCGTTATCATATATCCTCTTGTTTCGCGTCAAGTAGAACAAGAGTAGATTCGGGAAAAAGACGAATTATCAACTCGATATCTTGCCCTTTAAAACAGATAGCTAACTTTCAAATCAGCCCGCTCTCCTCTCTCTCACCCTCACCTTCCTCCTGGGTACTCCCATCCTTGCGATTCTTCTCGTCCTATTCGGCGCCCCATTGACCACCCATACGCCGCACACCATCCTTTGCGCGATGCACATGTCGCTCCTATCCGCCACAGCACTCATCTATGTCCACGGTGTCGACGGTGCTGTCTGGAAGGAAGTCTATGGCTTCGCAAGGCCGTCAGACGCAGTCTGGGGAGGAGCCCTAGGCACAGGTGTTGGCGCCTGGTTAGGCGCCATCCCTATCCCATTGGATTGGTATGTCTATGAGTACACCCCTTGACATCAAGGAGTCTCCCATCCCCACCCCCTCTATAGCGATCCAAATTCCTGTGTCTCATCTTCTAACCACTATGAACCCCCCACAGGGACCGCCCCTGGCAAGCCTACCCCATCACCATTCTCACGGGCGCATATCTCGGCTTCGCCGTCGGCTCACTCATCGGCCGAACACCCCTCCTATTCGGAAAGCGATTAGCATTCACAGCCCCCGAAGACGAGCAGCATGAGAAGTCAAACTAGAACCGCGTACATTACATTTCCTTTAATCTAGAGCAAAAAAAAAGAAAGAAAATTATAAGATCTGAGCTTTACACCTATACACCGGAAATGGACTAATAACTAGTACTAGAGAGCAGTTTTATAACTACCGGCCCTGAATAGAGATACCGATTTGGGAGGGGAAACCGATGTATTTATTTGTATTTTATTTACATTTGTACATAGCTTGCTTAATGGATTGAAATGTATTCTGACTTCAATAACAACATACATATACCACGATCCCCCTTTCTCTCACTCTTTTCCCTGGTGACCTCAAGGAGTTATAAATGCACTTGAATTCCTAGATGACGTTGAGATTGAAGGTATGATGAAATTATCCAGAACAAGAATGGATTTCATGTACTATAAATCTCCGCGATCACGCAGTGTACATTATACGCAGATAATGGATTTTGTATCTAGTTGTCGAATTTTCGCGTTCACCACTTTTTTTTCTTTTTTCTTTTTCTCTTTCTCTTTCTCTTCTCTTACCGGACTAGTACTTGTTATCTATATGTTTATCGATTTTATTTTCTTATGATCTTTCAATGTCATATCTTTCATTAAGGCGCAGACGTGCCTCTCAGATCGTAGAGCAAAGTACTGAAAATCTGAATTTTCGAGCAGTAATCGAATAAATGTGGACGGATGGTATCTGAACAACGTAGGGGAACCTGGTAGGGATAATATAGGTCGAAGAAATTTGCTCCGCCCCTGTCGAGATATGCTGAAACTAGACTACGTAGAAATGTAACATGGTACAACTCGGGGATTCATGAGATCATATCACACTCGTTCATTCACATGTGTTCGAGAGAGAAAAGAGAAAATGGGAAAATAGGGGGTCGTAACTGGCAAAGAAACCATTACCAGACCACATCGTACCTGAGCAAGAACACAACGGACTCATCCTGGACTGGCCGCTTCGTACAACTTGTCTTCGGTATCCGTCTGCAACCCTATACCTTGGAGTCTTCGCTAACTTTTTTTTAGCTTTTTCTTTTCAGCCGTTCCTTTTTTCCCCTCCCAACACAACCACAAATCGCAGCGAACAATGGCCTAACAGGATGAGAAACAACTCCTACACAAGGATGGTAACGCGATAGTGGAGAGGCACGAGCTGGGATAAAGGGTATGAGAAAATTTGCAAGGTCCACAACAGAAAAATGTTAGAAAGGCATAGATAGAAACGTATGTACTCCTAACTCGGACCTCTTTAGCAGTTAGGCGAGGCTCCATTTGCCAAGAGAAAAAGAGCTCCGAAACGTAAACTCCCAGCGGTACAACGTAGGTATTATTAAAGTGTTTGTTGGAGACAAAACAGAAAAGAGCATAACAAAAGGGGTAAATCCTCGCATAGAAGCAGTAAACGTAAAATCTCATTAGGGGTTCCGTGATAACGCCGACAGCGATCTGATCACGTTCTCATTCCAACCAAATTCACCAAACCAGAAAAATGTACTCTCCGTAAAGGGCGGGGCGGGGGGAATAAACAGAGAAAAACAAAGGCCAGGCAGGTCTGTGCTATAGCAGAGCTCTTCCATGAGCTCATCTCTGAACAGGTCAGACTGTACCAAATTGCAAGATCCATGTCGGTCTTCGAGGCACGGCCAGGAAACAAAAAGACCTCAAATAGTAAGAAGGCCGATGTTAATCCGATCGTAGCCTTAAGTCATGGTAAACGATTAGGATGCAGGTGCTGCCTCGGACCTAGCTGCATTGTTCTGGTTTCCGTTCTGATCGCTAGCGGGGGAGTTCGAAGTCTCCTCCTTCGTCTGGGTTTCATCTGCAGGGACAGCTTCCGGATGAGGCCGCTCTTGCTGCAAAGACCGCTTCGGCACCTCCGGAGATCCAGGCTCTTCAGGAATAACGGGAGGAGGGCCGGACATTGGCAATACAGAAGAGACGGGAGACTGCTGATGGACGGGAGACTGGGGAATTTCAGTATTCTCGCGAGGAAGCTCAGTTGAAATGCGCCGGGAACTCCTATTCTCTTTGCTGCCATAGAAGGAGCTCTGAGAGGCAGATTTCTCCGTATCTGACTGTGGAGGACTCTTGGCTCGTTCCCTTTCAGCATCCCAGTCCTTGACTCCATCCTTCACCTGGGAAACTTTGGCCTTGAACTTTCCGAAAAAGCCTTTCTTTTCCGGCTCCGAAGCTTGTGACAAATCTTTCAGGTTGTCGAAACTGCTGCTCATGTCACTTGCAGCCTGTGCGGGGTGAGAAGTTTCGCTACCAAAATGCTGCGAATCAACCATAGAGCCTTTCCGGGGTCGATTAGAGCTTCCAATAGAGCTGGTGCTGAATTCTGCTCCGGAGTTGATGCCAATCCGTGGAGGCGAGCCAAAGCCTTGGCTAAATTGATCACTATTTCTCTTAGAGCGGCCGAATCGCCAGCTCCGTCTATTATCTTTCTTTTCCGCCCTCGCTACTTCATCGATCTGGTCAAAATCAGAATGGTCAGTAAAGGAGGAGCGAGAATGCATGGACGGAGTCCTTGACCGAGGCCTCAGGGTGTTCTCGGATGGCTGATGCTGGTGATGGTGATATGGTTCATCTACCACGGCTGAATCTTCCTGCTTGGCATCTCTGCTCGCCTGTGGTGTTGTTTCACCCTGCGAGGGAGCAGGTACGGTAGCTAGCTTTGTGTTTGAACCAAAAATTTCATTGTTATTGTTTTTGTTATTCTCAGTTAGGCGATTGAGAGACTGAGAGATGGAATTCATGCTTGCCGGATCCGGGGGCGTAGTATGGAGTGAATGGGACGAGCTCTGTGCGCTCTCACTGGCGCTCCCCGGAATCCGCTTCTTCTTCAAACGATTTGGTTGACGAGGCTCTCTCTGTTCACCAGCAGGCGGGGGAGACTTTGTGAAGAAGTTAGAGAGCTTGCGTTCCCTAGTAGGAGTAACAGCCTTTGGTGGTGGAGTTGGCATCCCCGCAGGCAGAGCACCCTGTAGACGGGGCATCTCGGCGGCCGGAATCCTATCTGCTACACTCACGGGCACCGGGCCATGAGTAGACGTATGAATGTACGCAGAGACCGGGGTCGTCACGATGGATCCTTCCCCACTCGCTGTACCTTGTTTGTAAACGGCAGGGTTGGGCGAAGGCGTCCGGCTGCTAGATCTTGAAGTGCGATAGGATTGAACCGGTGGAGTCAGTCCCGCGGAAGTAGGTGTTGGAGGCTCTGGGCCTCTGCCCAGCCTAGAAGACGGTAAGGCCGGGGACTTTTTGGAAGGAACAGTGTTGCTCCGGTGCACGCCACCGCTCAGAGAAGTCGGAGTAGCCGGGTTCGAAGCATTGTTCGACGTGCGGGAGTTCTTTGAGGAGACCGAAACATTTCTTCTTAGATTCTCGTACTTCCTCAGGCTTTCAGCTCCACCACTAGCGCTAGATACCGAGCGCCTAACAGTCGAGTGGGAGGGTTTAGGAGCTAGGCCGGATTCCACATCCTTGACCATCTGTTCGTCTGCGGCGGTCCCGTTCATCCCGAACAAGAAGTGGTCCTGATTCTCGATCAAGAAAATGAGGACATCCTGGCTGAGCTTATATTCCTGGGGCGCCATATCGTGCGATGGATGCGAGAGCAGACCAGGCTGGAAGATCGCAGACAGGTTCGCAGAGGTCATGCGATTCTGTTCTGACTTGGAAGCAAAAACAGCCAACAGGTCTAGAATGTAGAGCAACAGCTGTTTGTTGAGCGGAGGCAACTCTCTGATCAATTGTTGGTATTTAGCCACGGCCTTATCGTGATCAAAGTCGCCCGTGTCTCGATCCGCAGCCTCCGCATCCCCAACAGCTTGAGCCTGGTGATTTCGCAGTGGCTCCCGGAAACGCTCGTAAAACTCCAGAGGGACGATGGGCTCGGGCAGCTGGTTAAGATAACGACGGAGGATGTTGGCGGCATCGTGAACAGTATACCCGGTCCAGTCCAGTCCCTTTCCGTATCGCTCCGGGGAGTCAAAAATTTCTTGGAGGTCCTTGATACGCTTCGCAGAACCGTTTAGACGGAAAATCCCCTCGACATCGGTTGCTGTAATTGAAACGTCAGATTTTAGGCATGAGCTATGTAAAAAAAGGTCTGCTCTTACCTTTCTCCTTCAAATACACACCACACTTGGCCACCACTATCGGAACATATCCGTAGATGAAACTCTCTCCATTGTCGTTCGTCAGGGAAATGGCGACATTGGCATACTTGATGCTCACGTTAAGCGGGACTCCGAAAATTCCACGAGGTTGGGCTGCCACGATGCCAGTTAGCCTATTATTCAGAAAACGGATGCGCAACAAAGAAAAATACGTAGATAGTCAGTATGTGAGCAGGATGGGGACAATAGCATCATTGTTATTTTCAAGACAATCCTCGCAATAAGGAGAAGGAGATCTTCCAGCCCGCCCGCAGGCAACAAATAGCATGCATAGCGGGGGTAAGGGGAAACCATCATCACCACCACCGTCTCTCACTTTTATTGATGAGGTTGTTCATCAATGCAAGGTATAAAAATATTATCGAGATAGAACGCAAAGCCACTAGTGCACTTTGCGTGATGGAACCGGTCGGCAGCGGATGCAGGAATGAAACGGTATTGCTATAGGCACCGAAACCTACCTTTTTCCTCTTCCTTCTTTGTATTCCGCTTGAACTGCCTCCACCACGATGCTAGGTCTCTTTTTGATGGTGGAGAGGGTGCGGCTGGCTCGGATGGAGGAGGGCGGCCATCTCTCAGCTGGAGACGCTGGAGTTGCGCCGGATGCGACATCTGCTGTGAGTCGCCGGTGGTCATCGTCGAAGCGATCGGGACAGCAGATCGATCAGCCCACCCAAGGGCTGTTGCAGGTGCGACTTTAACGATCTGGAATCAGAAAACCGTTAAAGGATTCACCGGTGCTTTTGTCTCTCGTCGCGCTGTCAGGTCGGGCAGGCCTGGGGAGGCTGGCCGGTTGCAGTCCCAAAATAGCACGGGAGCTAGGCAGCGGTAGGAGAGCCGCGCCTGTCCAGCGGCAAGGTGGAGTTAAGCGAAAGGAGGTGATGATAGAACGATCGATCACGATAAGATGCGCATCCAGGGACTAGAAGTGATGGAAAACCGTTTGGACTGCACGGTCAGCGAGAGTGTTGCGGAGGGAGAGATGTTCGGAGGATGGACAGGCGAGAAACGCGACGGCAGGCACGAGCCTCACCTGGTGCTCTCTGGTGGTAGAAGCCAAGCGGGCACTGGATAATGAGGTCCCCGAGAAGACCGTTGAAAGACTACCCAGAGCGGTTCACAAAAGACGACGCAGAATCACGACCACCAAACGCAGAGATGCTGAGTGACGGGGGAAAACTTGGAGAAGAGATCTGAAATTTTAGATTAAAATGAAACTGACGATCGTCCACTACTTCACTATCTGGGGGTCTTGTCTAGAACTCTGGGGGGTACCAGGGCCTCCCGCGGACGGAAAGGTCTCGGGTCGCCAACCGGTGCCCCTCCAACGGTACCTGAGAGCCACCGTCCCAGACAAATAATACAGACCCATGTTTCATCATTACACGTCGAAGAATCTGGCGAACGCAGAGATGACCAAGTTTTTGCGTACAGTCCTGGTCTGGTCTAGTCTAGTCTAATCTCGTTTTGCTTCATCTACCTTTCCTGCCGACTTCAATCGGTATAGATACACCTAGTCAGGCATCTGCTATCGGACCAACTAGGCTAGGACCCCAGAAGAGCTTCGATGCCCCTTTGATGGACCTTCCTTTGGCCCAGCGAATCCATGGTTGCTAAGATCATCCGATACTGCAGGTGGTTATAACGTGCGTACTAGTACAAATTAATATTTTCCACGGCCGGCTTAGTCTCTTCTCACCCCTACCAGTGCCCGAGCCACATGATTTCAAAACAGAGGGTAAGACCGTTGGTTGGTTGGGTTCTTGAAGTAAGCTAGTTAGTGACAAAACTAACTAGTTCACACCAATGAGGAATGAGCAGAATCTCCGGTCTAGCTGACTAAGCAGAGATGACTGAATGTCAAGATGAGAGTAATATGTCAAACAAGGAGGATTCGAATAATAAAACATTAAAGAAATTGATTATTTAGCTTCGAAAGACAATCTTAAAGATAGAATTCAGAATTTCTTCAGTAAATTCTTTTTGCTTGTGTGTGTTTTGCTTTTTGATAAGGCCGCGCAGCTTACTTTAACTAGCTACCCCATTACATTATACCATTGACGACAAGTACTGGGTAACTTAAAATGACGCCAAATAACTGGCCGCCAATCATTGTTAGCACCTTGCGTAGTTCACTTAATCTGGTTGAAAAAGCTTCAGCTTCTGTGGCGCCGCTACTGAATTCACTTTTATAGTACAGAGCTTCAGCTGAAGTGGCTAGCTGAGCTGGCAGTTGCAACCGATAATAACAGATCGAATGATTCCCTCCTTTCATATCATTTTTTTCTTTCTGTTCCTATTTTTCTCTCTCTTTTTTGGTTTTGTTTTGTTTTCTAACAGTGGTACACATACCGAGAAGAGCTTGACCATGGAGGTGCAATCGAAAATTATTCCAACCCCAGGCAGTCATCCCGACGCCAAAGCCGACGCCCTCCGCGTATTTGAGGTTCTCCGATCCGGAGGAGTGGCCCTTGTGCCTACTGAAGTAGGCTATGGACTCATGGCATCCTCCACTGAAGCTATCCAAAAGGCATTTGCCGCGAAAAAGCGTCGGCCAGGCCATGCTCAGGGAATCATGGGAACCTACCAACTCCACCGCCAGCTGCACATCCTCCCCGAGGAGAAACTGGAGATGACCCGGACCTTACACCAAGATTTGGATATGTCGTTTGGCATTGTTGCCCCGTTTCGATCGGATCATCCTATCCTACAACAGCTCACACCGGCGACGTTGGCGAATACTACTAAGAATGGAACCCTGGGGATCTATATCGGGGGCGGATCGCTGTTGGCAGAGCTGGGCCGATTGAACGATGAGGCCGGACAGCTTATGCTGGGATCCAGTGCCAATCTCACAGGGACCGGGCAAAAGTTTCGGGTGGAGGATATCGACCAGGAGATCAAGGACGCGGCCGACATCATTGTGGATTATGGGTTGCAGCGGTACCACATCTATGGAGGACGACCGTCAACAATTATCGATTTTGAAAATATGAAGGCTCTTCGAATTGGCTCTTCGTATGAATTACTCAGGGAGCGCTTAAAAAAGTACTGGAACATTGAGGAGTTGCCTGAGGATCCCTTATTTGATATCTCTGTCCCTCAGCGTCAGAAGAGCAACACAGTGGAAGATAATAAGAGCAACGAGACGCCAAAGGTCAGTCAGACGATAAAGGAGGTTCAGAAAAAGACAAACGACAGCTGTCTGCAACGGTTTATGGCCCGATTCAGGACACCAAAAGCGCAGAAAGGGGTAGCAGAAAAATAGGCCTCATTTATTCAAAACGCACTCCTTTGTTATAGCTTATCATGATCCTGTTTCTTTGTGGCTTCAGCTTCGAATACATTCCTTGTGCGACTATAGAGCAATTGAGGAAGTTGACACACATCCTGTACTTTCTCTAAATTCAATACCATCGTCTCAATTGCTGCTTGTCGCTCTTGATCAATAATACCCGTCGTTATGTGCCTCCATTTGTCTAAGATATCTTCGTTGGAAAGAGGCACGCCATTACCACGGGGGGCAGCCACAAACTGGATAAGGGTCTTGGACTGGCCTTCCTCGTCCGGGAAGAGGTCCACATAGATACGCTGCTGGTAGATCCCATCCACGCTGGTATCGAAGGACTTGTTGTGCACACAGTAGATCTTGCTCATTAGCGCCCATACATCGTCTCTTTCCAACTGCGCCGGCGCGAACTGGGCAGGCTGGACTTCTCCTTCCAAAATCTGCATAGCCGCGGCGTACGTGGCAGTCATCTGCGCCCCCGTGACAGTCAGTGGTCGCTTTGGGGCCCAACCTCCCTTTTTGAAGGCCGGTTCGGACATTTCCACCGTGATGCGGCGAATCTGATCTACTGCTGCCATCTGGCTGGGATATTTAGTCTGCAGAGCGATGATACCGTCAATTGTGCTGTGGGTCGCTGCCATTGACGCATATGGTTTGACCACAATCTGGTCGATTTCCCACGTCGTGCCAAGCCCCTCCACCACTCTCTGGGGTAAGTACGCGGGGGTTCGTCCATTTCCCAAACTAAAGGTACTGAGAAAACCCCCGTAGGGTCGCTCGAGCACCTGCTTAATCCCCATATACCCGCTGCGTGCCATGAACGCGGCGAAGAGACCATTCCGAGCGGCAAAGCCATGCTGCATTCGCTTAACGGTGCTCTCGTACTGCGCTGACATCAGTCCGCCGGCCTGAGTGCAAGCGATTCCCATGACGTCCTCGATCTTGGTGGCCGGCAGCTGGAGGAGCTTCGCCGCCGCTGCAGCGGAGGCAGCAGGACCAAAGATTGCCCCTGAATGCCATCCTCGAGACAGCACCTCAATGCCGTAGACACCGAGACCCACCCGTGGACCAGTCTCGTATCCCACGATTGTCGCGAGGAGGAAATCAGCGCCAGTCAGCGCGTGTGTATCAGTGGATGTATCCCAATGCTCTAGTGCTGCTAGTAAGGTGGGGAGAACGACGGCGCTAGAGTGGATAGGGGCTTCCCGATGGTAATCATCCAATTCGAACCCTTGAATAAAGGTACTATTCAAGAGGGCAGCGGCCAACGGGCCAATTTTCTAATTTGTTTTTGGTTCTGAGTCAGAAAACGTAGCCTTTTTCCATCATCGGACTATTGATGGAGATACCTTTTCCCATCCAATAATACTACAGTGGCCTTCGGACTCCATTGAGAGAACCCCTTCAACAGCGGCTTCGGACCAGGGAAGACGGGCCCCGATTAGGGCACAGGCCAACCCATCGAGAATCAAATATTTAGCTCGAGTCACCTTCTCGGGGGGGATGTCGGATAGAGACAAGCTGGAGATCCAATCACACAGCTCTCTAGTGATCAATCGAGGAGTTTCGGTCATGGCTTCAATTAACTGTTTTGTTTTAACAGTCATCAGACGAGCCACTAAGTCTATGTTCAATTATTGAACAGTGTTAAGATGAACCGGAAGACAGAACAAGAGAGAGAAATGGGAACAGCAAGAGCCCTGGAGGAGGGGTCGTTTGCTATTTAAGGAAAGGCTCAGGAATGTGTCAAGCTATCTACATATAAGCCATAACTATATGCCGTGACCCACAAACAAAGTGTGGCTTTCTCTTAGCAGTTCCTGAATACGTAAGAGCCTTGTCGACAGAAATAGCTGACCGATTCAATTGGCTCGACATATGAGCATTCAGCTCGGATGTACTGCATATGGAGCATGGCATCGTGAATAGCCCTGATGATTGGCCTGGAGGAATAATTGCCATTATTTGGTACATACATTAGTTATTTTTGGGGCCTGCACACGTTCTATTGGGAACGACCCACTGCGCAGTAGCAGATGTCAAATAAACTTGCTACTGTAGCTTTAGGATAGAAAATCTTCGCTTCTAAGCTTAGGCGAATTCAAGCCAAGAGTTATCAGAAACGTTATTACTAACCCCTCAAAGTGTAGTTGAAGCCGTATGACTGAATTCAATAGATCATTTATTCAGCTCATGCAAGTACCATTCTCTCTCCTCACTGTCTTTAACCTCATATCTTCAACAGAGCACCCTAATCGCTTGGTCACCCTACAAACGGAGAGTCCCCTTCCACCGAACAAACTGCGCCATAAACTCATCCACTGGCATCTCATCGTTCTGAATGGATTGAATAATGCGATCTACCTCCTCAGGGTTGAACATGAGGCCCATGTTCAGGCGGAATTTCTCCATGACAGCGCCCAAGGTCTCAGTTCTCTTATGATGGCCAATTGGGAACTCGACAACAACTTCATCCAAAACTTCCCCATCGGTCAGCTCCACCGCAATAGCATTTGCAACGCTCCTGATGTCTGGATTGTAATAGTCTGCGGTGAATCCTGCATCCTCGGTGACCGTCATCTTCTCCCGCAGGGCATGAACACGCGAATCGTTGGGCCAAGGAGAGTCATCCAGGTAGTCTGCAGTTTCCACGACCGACCCCTTGAGCAAGGTGACGGCAACCATGTATTGCAAAGAGTGATC
Organism: Paecilomyces dactylethromorphus; assembly: GCA_029606265.1. Taxonomy (NCBI): domain Eukaryota; kingdom Fungi; phylum Ascomycota; class Eurotiomycetes; order Eurotiales; family Thermoascaceae; genus Paecilomyces; species Paecilomyces dactylethromorphus. The sequence continues at coordinate 1,276,113 of JAPVCE010000031.1, read as the reverse complement.
GCGGTCGGCACTGTTCCGCAATGGACCAGTTTTGTCAATAATTATCACAGCGGGCTTCTGAGTTCGAATCTTAATGGCGCAGATGTCTCGCTCCGGCACCAGCTGGCGTGCTTTCAGCATCGCGGACACCTTCACAGCAGCCTCAACTGCAGAGATCCCATGTCCCTCGGCTGTGATCAATTTGAACAAAACAGTTTCCATTACCCGACTTCCGTAGCTATAGGCCTGGGTGATCTTCTCCCCGCCATATAGCACATCGCTGAACCCCCATCTAGGAATAGAGATGGCAGATGGGACTCCCACCGCGGCGCCCCCAGACCAGGAGGATCTGCTTGGATCAATTTTACCGGCTCGTTTTGTGATCAATGCAAGATGTACCGCTCGCATGCAAGCATCACCGGCTGCCCATCCTTTGCGAGGACCGACATTGGGAGCCTGTCGGTAGGTCCGTAGTGGGTGGCCGTCGATCCAGGCATGGGACACGGCCGCCAGTGCCGCGGACTCGGGTAGACCAAGCAACCAGACCACCACAGCGGTCGAGGCCACTTTGACCAGAATTACATGATCGAGACCGTGTGCGTTGAATGCATTTTTTTGTTGAAGAACGCCTTGTATCTCATATGCTTTGATTTGTGCTGTGAGAACGGTACGCAGTGAAGGTCTAGTTTGATTCTCTCGGTGAGGAAAATAAAACGGACGAAAGGACCATCAACCATGGGGTGGACTTACCTTGGCTGTCCCTCTACACCGCGCTGTTGAGATAACCAGTCCGTCACACTAAGGATCGCACCAAGGTTATCAGATGGATGGCCCCATTCAGCACCTGCGTAGGCATCATTATGGTCCAGATATCTGATCAGCGCCCCGAGATCGAATGCAGCCTTCAGGGGGTCTACAATGTATCCCGTTCCTGGGATGCGAACTCCGCCAGCAACAACCATTCCAGGAACGACTGAACCGATAAGGTCTCTACAGTCAGGGCTGAGGTGGAGTGTTTCGATGACGCAACCTAGCGCATCTAGTAATGTAACTCGGGCCCTTTGGTAGACGTTCTCGTTGGTGATTTGCCCATGGTAGACATAGTCGACAATGTCTCGTATAATCGGGTCGTATTCAGTGTTTCCTGTGGTCATTGTATACGTAATTTATCACTTACTCGTTTTCTTTTGTTCGCTGGTGGAGAAGACGCGACAATAGGGGAATAAGAGTGTTGCTGGCTTAATAAATGAACACCTCTTGTTTGTGGTGGGAAAACCTGCCTACTCTTATCTTTATAGCTGAACTGTGGATTATGGCTTTGTTAAAGTTCAGCCTCTGCTCGTAAAACTATAAAAAGGGCAGTGGCTGGCTGTAAATTGAACTCCGTCTCACGACCAATCGATCCCGGATAGTTCAACGGCGTCTAGCCATATCGTGATAGCGGGAACGATAAATACCAAAATGAGTTGATCCGCGAAAAAGTCGGCTATTTTTCCATGGAGAGATACGAGCGGAGTAAAGCTGGAACATTTACGGTGATAGGTGGTGGACCCCGAGAAGACGACTGTTGAACAAAGCTGATACAGCTGGCGTGTGTAGCACCACCACCTAGACCGAGGCATAAATTTATTAGAAGTTATATGGCTGTTGTTCCCGTGTATCCTGGACACTCCTTCGGTTTGTTTCTTTGTCTCTCCATCTTCGGGGATTTACTAAAATTTTCCTCGGTGTCACAATGTCGAATTCCGGCCAAAGTGGAAAATTGAAATCAAAAGACTCATTGACCGTAACGGACAACCGAACCTCCAGGTCATACGAGATACCCATCGTCAACAATGCAGTGAAAGCGACCGATTTCAAGTGGATATCTTCAGCCCATGAATTTGCGGGGCAAAATGCTCTGGATCGGTATACCACAGGCTTGAAGATCATGGACCCTGGATATCAAAATACTGCCGTTGCTGAATCAGAAATTACCTACATGTCAGTAATAGAATCTTAATGTTGTTTCGAGAAATTTCTAATAATTCGAAAGAGACGGGGTAAAGGGAACCATTCAGTACCGGGACTACATGCTGGATGAACTGCTAGAAAAACACGACTTCGAAGATGTGTCGTTTTTACTAATTTGGAACCATCTGCCATCTCCGCAAGAGAAACTAGACTATCGATTCAAACTCGCAGCTAAAGCAAATCCACCGCAATCTGTGATCAATACCATCAAATGTTTCCCGTAAGTAGGAAGTTCGATTTGCAATTTATTACACCCTTGACAACTTCTCCTTTTTCCTGATACTCTTGCCGACACTGATATACTATTACCAGACGTGACACCCCATATCACTTAATTCTTGTGGCCGGCTTAAGTGCCTGGGCTGCCACGGACCCAACCACCGTCCCTATATACATGGGCAAAGAGATATATCTTGGCAAGATGGACACCGTCGATGAGGGCGTCCGGCGGACCATTGCCGCCTCCATGACTGTAATTGCCCTAATTTACTGTCACTACCGCGGGGTACAGTTCACATCCCCGGACTCCACCGCATCGATGGCCGAGAATATTCTCCTGATGATGGGAATTGTCAATCCAACGACAAGACGGCCAGATCCCAAGATGGTGCGCATCCTGAACAGTCTCTGGATTGTGTATGCAGACCACGAGATGACCAATTCAACCTCTGCCAGTATGCATGTCGGCTCTGGGTTGGCAGATCCCATCAGCTGCGTCAACGCCGCGGCATGTGCGCTCTCGGGGCCTCTACATGGCGGGGCCATTGATCTTGCGTATAAAATGTTTGAGCGCATTGGCAAGAAGGAGAATGTTCCCCAGGCAATCCAGGATGTGAAAGAAAAGAAGTTGCGGCTCTTTGGGTATGGACACCGGATCTATAAAACGGTTGATCCGCGCGTCAAGCACCTGAAGAAGGCTCTCGAGGAACTGTCAGAAAATATTGATGCTGACCCACATGTCTCCGTTGCAATGGAGATCGACCGACTTGCATCGCAAGATGATTATTTCCGTTCAAGGAACCTGAATGTCAATGCAGATTTGTACGGATGCTTTGTGTTTTCTGCCATGTAAGTTTCTGTCCCTTTCAAAGAGGCCTGGTACAAACGCACGGACTTATACTAACTGAGTACACATAGGGGATTTAAGCCAGAAATTATTACAGCGTTGATGCTGGCAGCGAGAATAAACGGCATCCTGGCTCACTGGCGCGAACAAATGAGTCAGTCATTCCTGTCCTCAACATATTGGCTCTGTCATCGTGCTAACTATATGGGGAAACAGGTAAACCTGCCAATCTCTGGCGACCACTTCAGATTTTTACCAGGGCTAAGTTATGATTGGGGGGAGGCATTTTTTCTTAATTGTCCCTAATAATAAACACGGCACTGTATTGTATGTGTATAATATAGACAAGCTAGATCGGAGTAGAGACATTAATATTATCATGTCCTCACGAAAGAGGAAACATTAGACAAAATTAAGTAGACAATACCTAATTTCTACTATCCTATCACTCGGCCTCTTCTTCTGCTTGAGCACTTCTCTCTTCTTCCACTCTTCTCGATCTTTGAACACACTATGACAGTCTCAATATCAAATATGAAGAGCCACTTTTGGCCGTTTGCACCCTGGGCACAGCACTGCATAATCCTGAAAGATCTTAACATCGGCAAATCCCTTGAAGATTTGTATTCATGCATTGTGGGAACAGGGGAAATATCTCCTAGGTTGTTGCAATTCTTTCCAGCTGATAGGAGGATACTAAAACTCTCGTTCTACGAAGTTGGCAACTAGCCTTAAAACGGTGCGAGATACCTTGGCGTGCTTGTGTCTAGCCTTGGACAATCCGTGCCGCTGTTACAGCACGTGACAGCACGTGATCCAGATTCATGAAGAGCTTGCGGACATTTGGAAGCTCTGCGCTGAGCTGCGGAAACCAAGACAGCGTCAATTGGGTGTGCAAAGAACACTACTATTTTATCCACCTCAACCTTTCCATTAATACCGTGATCTGATATTATATATCACGATGGACGCGTAAGTGATTTTCCATTTTCATTTTCTGATCAACCAAAGAGTTTGACGATGCTGACGATAAAAATAGCCTTACTCCCGCGGAGCAGCGCGAGCTTGCCGCTCGTATGGAGAAGAAGCAGATGAAGGAGTTCATGGCTGTATGATAATACCTCCTGACCATTCCTTTCCTTTGATCGCTTCTATCAGATACCTCCGCTTCCGAAGATGGTCATTGATTTCCACCTCGGAACTTTTCTCGAAGCAACACATTGCAAATTACAACGGACACCTGCTAATAGAACTTTTTTGCCCTGCAGATGTACTCCAGACTCGTCCAGCGTTGCTTCGATGACTGCGTCAATGACTTCACTACCAAGTCCCTTGTCTCTCGTGAGGAGAGCTGCATTCTTCGCTGCGTCGACAAGCACCTCAAGAGCTCTGCCCGTCTCGGAGAGCGCTTCCAGGAGCAGAACGCTGCTATGATGCAGGGCGGCCAGCTCCCTGGTCGATAAATTATTCTTTACACCGAAAATCCTTCCGTTGACTTTTGGCTGGTCAATGGCTTTTTTGATGCGTTGGCACGCGTATGGCGACTGGTCTCGACTGCGTTCCCGACCGACACCGGTCTGATGGTCAAGTTGACGAACTCGAAATCAAGATTCTGGGGAGTTGGGATAAGAAGAGGAATCCGGATGGCCTATGTGTTGCTTTCTTTCTTGTGTACAGTAGAATATTGGCATTGAAGACACGAGCAGGGCCTTGGACTTCCCTGGATACAGGAAGAGCCCGATGCTCGGATCCGGTCACAGGCATTCTAGGCGTCAGGAAGGTTGAACTGATGTTACGTTATTTCTATGATCGCAATCAATCTTCCATGGATCCTTCTAATCTGTTCTTGATCACTGATTCGTATGGTAATGTGCTCTCTGCCTAAAAGACCTGTGTTGGCTCCCTGTAAATAAGTCTGGCCCTTCTGAGAGTCCGGAGTTTATGATTTTCCGAACTAGTAATGTTCGCGTCGGGCCGGACAATCTTCGGAAACTTTTTTCTGCCTCAGGCATAAAATATGTAGAATAAATTCAAAATCCATAATTAGAGGACGATTATAGGTCTAGACCATGCTTATTATTCATATTGAAGCAGCAACCTTGTCATCTATTTTAGCTCCCATCCCTTATCTCCTTAGCCAAGTCGTCATCTCATAGATTCTCATAATTCTACGTAGTCCTGTAGAGGACCCAATCGACAACGGACCAAACCGGAAAAGATTACCCGTTTTGTCACGAAAAAGCGATGGTAGTCCCATCCGCTGTAGAAATTAGACTTTTGCGGTCAAAATATGATACCATCTACTATGGTGCCATGTAGGATTCGACCTAGAACACTGTTCGAAACTCGTTATCCCGATCAGTGCAAGGTCAGCGCGTGGCCATAGAAGCAGTTTCAGTCGATGAGAAATGACGACGGATTGCCGTCAATCCCCACCGCAATGGGGAAAGTCCCCCAAAGAAAACACTCCGCTTAATCAGCAGTTAAATCGTCTTCCGGTGTTTAGTTCGGATCCTGCAAAGTACCGCCTTCTAGGCTGCAGTGAGGGGAAGGCTAGGGAGAATTGGAGGATTTGTAGTTTGTGGTGGTGATCCTGCCATTCCGCCCAGAGATAGCGGACGAGTCAAGCAAAAAACTCCTGTTCCAATACATTCTCCCGGCTTGGACGTTTTATCTCCCCGATGAACATGACGCCCGCCCCTCACCCCCACCCCACCTTGTCACGCTCTTCTTCCCCTCCCCCTCTCTCGATACTCCTCGCGCTCTCCTCATCATCCCCACTTGGATCCGACTGATTGTCGGCTTTTGACGCTTAACCGGGTTTATAAAACTGTCCGGCTCGAGGTTCATGACGCTACTTTAATTTCTTCTTTTTTTCTATATCAATCCCTGACCGCCTCCCCATCACCAGCCTCCCTCCATCCTTCGTCAAGATCCTCCTCCAGAATCAACCATGGCTTCCACTGTTGGAAAGGTAAGCTCATGATACCTCTCCAACCACGTCATCAGAGTGTTAGCTCTTCTAATTGGGCAGCGAAATCTAATGGCTAACGTGGGTTCTCGTAGACCATCACCTGCAAGGTAAGAACTCCCACAGAAAGGACTACTCAAGGTTCCCGGCGTGATGAGCTTGAAATCCCCCATTGCAAAAGAACAAAGTCTGAGATATCCTAGGCCGCTGTCGCCTGGGCTGCTGGCGAGCCTCTGTCCGTTGAGGATGTCGAGGTCGCTCCTCCAAGGGCCCATGAGGTCCGTATCGAGGTCCTACACACCGGTGTCTGCCACACAGGTGAGTGACTCTCTCTAGAGCCTGAAAGAGCTAGTATGTAGTATGTGGTTTTCATACTGAGAATATTCGGTAGATGCGTACACACTCTCTGGAAAGGATCCCGAGGGTGCTTTCCCCGTCATCCTTGGCCACGAGGGTGCCGGTATTGTCGAATCTGTTGGTGAGGGTGTCACCTCTGTGAAGCCTGGTGACTATGTCGTCGCTCTCTAGTACGTCCTTTCTCGGCCGAGTAACTGCATCTACCCGCAGTTCACTGACTCTGCACAGCACTCCTGAGTGCCGTGAGTGCAAGTTCTGCAAGTCCGGAAAGACCAACCTCTGCGGTAAGATCCGTGCTACCCAGGGTCGTGGTGTCATGCCCGACGGTACCACACGCTTCAAGGCTCGTGGAAAGGATATCCTTCACTTCATGGGAACATCCACCTTCTCTCAGTACACCGTTGTTGCCGATATCTCCGTTGTTGCCATTACCCCCAAGGCTCCCACTGACCGAACCTGCTTGCTCGGCTGTGGTATCACCACCGGCTATGGTGCCGCAGTTGTTACCGCCAAGGTCGAGGAGGGTTCTAATGTAGCTGTTTTCGGTGCCGGATGTGTTGGTCTCTCTGTCATCCAAGGTGCTGTGAAGAACAAGGCCGGTAAGATCATTGTTGTCGATGTCAACGATAGCAAGGAGGCTTGGGCCCGCAAGTTCGGTGCTACCGACTTCGTCAACCCTACCAAGCTCAACGGCAAGAGTATCCAGGAGAAGCTAATTGAGATGACTGATGGTGGCTGTGACTACACTTTCGACTGTACTGGTAATGTTGGTGTCATGCGCGCCGCCCTCGAGGCTTGCCACAAGGGTTGGGGCCAGAGCATTATCATTGGTGTTGCTGCTGCCGGACAGGAGATCTCCACCAGACGTAAGTTTGATCACTGAATTTCATTCACAAAACCAGGTTGCTGACTTCAGTTTCCCGATAGCGTTCCAGCTCGTTACTGGACGTGTCTGGAGAGGATGTGCTTTCGGTGGTATCAAGGGCCGTACCCAGCTGCCTGCCCTTGTTGATGACTACCTGAACGGTGAGCTCAAGGTTGACGAATTCATCACCCACCGCGAGTCTTTGGCAAACATCAACACCGCCTTCGAACAGATGAAGCAGGGTGACTGCATCCGTTGCGTTATCGACCTGAAGGCGTAATCAACCCGCCCCAGCATTCAACATAATGTGGAGATGCCCACACAAAATTAGACATTTCATCAGATGAAGGCTTTCACCTGGCGTCCATTGTATGAGGAATAATGTGAATTGTGCATGAGGAGTCTGGGACTCGTTAGTGGTGCAATTTATTCGTTTCCAAGGGGTCAGTCATCAGGACAAAATTGCCACTGATGTGGGGGCCGCAAATTACGACCCCCTATATAATGATCCCTGCTGCCAAACAGCTTGTGTGTAACTAATGTGAAAAGTTGACTTACTTGGGCAATCTGTCTAAGTGCAGCTCTTAAATGACAATTAGAAACGATGCCAACAATATGAGTATTGTGCAATGCGTATCATTTTGTAGTATCTCTTATCTTTCAAGATCAGTAGCCTGGTAGGAATTTCTCTCGAGTAATTGAAGTATATATGTTGTAAGAAATTGCCATGAAAAATGCAGATTTGCGCACAGAAGAGGAGGAGAATGTGCCCGCATTTATGTTTGGCTATCATCCCCAGGGTCCTCATGGGGTGACGGCAACCGCAACATAATACCCAGTTAAGATCCTAGCTCAGACGTGGGGCATATGATCAAGATCATCCGTCTCTGAACAAGATGGAGAAATTCTAGTACATTGATAGCAATGTTTCTACAGTCATGATTTTGATCTGACTTTAGATAGTCCGGTTGCGTCGTCAGTCTTGATCAATGGCGATTAGGTTGTAAAGCTGGAAAGGGTTGCGGTTTCCTTGTCTCCAGTTCCGAGTTTGGATTACGCGAATTTTCATCGCTCATTTCTTTGCTCAAGAGTATTCCTGAAAGTTGGTGTTATTACTGCTGTAAACTGAGGGGTGTGTAGCAGGACGGACAAGCATGAAAATGGTGGCACCTAAGAAGAGAAATGGATAGTACGGGAGAAGGGGGTTGTATGAAGACCATCGTTCCATTATTTTCATATTGTAGTAATTTTATCTTCAGGATCATTCTCTGGTATCAGAATAAGTGATAGCGAAAGATGATTTAAGCATTTCCTCTCCTCTTCTTCGCATCAGCCTGGATCCATTCCTCAGCCTTCGCTTTCCAGCTCTCTTCCCATCGTGACAGCGGCGGTCTGTCCTCAATAACATCGTCTGACGCCCATCTCATTCTGGCCTGATCTAAAGCCTCGTCCGTTTCCCCATCCGGACAGAGGATATAGAACGAGTTCTTCTCAAGTGCCTTGCTGAAGTAATCAGCTACCTGGCTGGGATACCATGCACCTGCGGGCTTCTTGACTTCTTCCTCTTTTGTCGGGCCAACGTTCCCCATAAGGCCGGTCCATGTCCATCCTGGGATGAGCAAGTGTACAGATATATGAGATGTCTCTGGGGAGGATCGTAGATCATGCGCCAGGTGCTCGGCAATATGCTTCACGGTGGCCTTTGATGCATTGTAGGCAGGGTTGGCAGCGCCAGGTGGATTTGTGATACCCTGCTTTGAACCAGTGAGGACGATGGACTTTGGAGACTTGCTACCTGACGAAGTCAAAACAGGTAGAAAGGCAGCAATTCCGTTTAGAACTCCATATACGTTTGTGTCCAAAGTCTTGAACGAAAGTATTAGCATTTTCTGATCCGTGAACATTAGAGATACACTATACCTTCTTCCAATAATCAAGATCCGTCCAAGTCTTAAGTCTTCCTCCTTCCTGTTGACCCTCTGCTTTGAAACCCTTTCCAGCATTCAATAGCAACAGATCCGCATCTCCAAAGGTCCCTGTAACCTTCTTTACAAGATCCGCCCAAGCAGCCCTGTCACTGACATCGATCGCATATGCTTCCGTCTTCAGGCCCGTACTTGAACTCTCCAAGACATCTTTTGCTTTCTGTAAGCTCGTATTATCCAGATCGACAAGAGCAAGGTTGAGGCCCTTTTCCCGGAGGAGTTTCGCAGTTGCGAAACCGACACCGGACGCGGCACCAGTAATGACAGCGGTGGCGCCTTGGCGTAGTGCAGTAGGCATTGTGTATCAATTGTTTGGTATATGTCCGAAGAGAGTCGCAGGGTCGTCTTGACTGCTTATGTGTTCGTAGATGTTTTGACGTGAAGCTGAGAGAGCGGGGTCTGTCTATCTGGTACAGCTACCCATCGGTGTTTATCGGTGATAAGAGCTCATGAATCCGGACCCCGCGCTGATTATGACATATCCTTGTGCAGTCGCCCGCGGGTCTTTTCGGGTGTGCAGAATAAAATATTTGGCATCTTAACACCTGTATTCAAGTATAGATTTGTGAGACTCAAACAGAGTCTGTTGTTCTGTCAGGGCACTGCAGTGCTATTCAGTTTTCTTCGAGAGCTACACCTGGCGCGAGGAAACCCCATCCCTTATTAGAAACTATATTGTGGACTCCCGATTCCGGTCTTATTTCCTAGTTACTCATATTTCCGAGCTTAGAGAGCTGGAATCGCACCTTAGGCCGAAGAGCAAACGTCCTTATCATCGTAGACCGTTCAAATTCTTGACGAACGTATACAAAAGACGGTTGATGGTTGTCTCTTGTAAATGTCCGTCATCGTACAGACCATAAATAATAGTATTAAGGACTAATCCCTATTTCCGTAATATCGTCCGACTAGTTCTTTTCCAAGGCTATGGTGAGACATGTTCTCCAAAAAGCGCTTGCCTAATGACATAATTCGTGGGATTATCCGCTAAAGGCTATTGTTTCACATACGGGGTACCCGGATATACCCCAAAAGATCGACGACCTCATGCGGGGTAGAAAATTGACTTAGGATATTGCATTTTCCGGGCATTCAGACGTGATTGATTTTAAGAACTGAACTTCCTGGAGTTATGATGCAGTCTTAATTTATCCATATTAACCGTGCAGCGAATTCCATTTGTCGGTTCGTACAATGCTAAGCTTTCTTGTGAAGTCCATTTTAGGCGGACACTGTCCAGAAGACACAATGACTGAGAACGAGTTTGGGTGGGATTATATATAAGATGGGCGAGAGGAGTAGGCTCTAGCGGAATGGGTTTATGATCGCTCATAATCTTCAGATAAAACGGAATATGATGTTTATTAAAGGCTTTAACTTTTTATACAGTGCCGCCGTTCTTGGCGGACTGGTTCTATTCAAAGCTGTCGAGGGATTCCCCCATGGCCTCATCGATAGAGAAAACGACCATGTATTCCAGGGCTCGCACTGGGTGGATATATGGACGGCTATGCCACAATTGACAGAACCAGCTAATTTACCAGGCCCTCCATTTGTGAGTCCCTAGTTTTCCTTGGTAACTTCATGGGTTGACCTATTCTTCTTCAGAATGGAAGTACAACTGTATTCTTCAATTCCACAATTAGACAAACAGCACATAGCTCTATTGGTGCGGATCTTATACGAATACGCATTTCGAACGCTTTCGGCATCGACGACCTTGTGATCACCAATATAACCATAAGCTTACCATCGGGAGGTAAAGCAGGTAGCAGTACAATTGAACCCCAATCACTGAAGACGGTTACTTTCAGTGGCCAGCCAGGGATTGTTGTTCCAGACGCTGGCCTTGCGGTGTCAGACCCGCTGCCGTTCCATGTCGAACCACAGTCTATGCTCGCAGTCACCATATATCTCGAGCAAGGGCAGCAAGGAGGCAGTATCACCTCGCATCCGGGCAGCCGCACGACCTCGTGGATTACATTTGGAAATCAGGTCGATGCCGCTAATATTACGGGTCCTTCAACGCAGAGTATTGAGCACTGGTAAGAATATGTCTATGGTAGTAAGAAACCTCCGTCTTGTTGATAGGAAATGATCGACAGGTACTTTATCAGCGCAATTGAGGGCTGGGTTTCTCGAGAATCGAGTGGATTCGCTATTATAGGGGATAGTATTACTGATGGTCGTGGTAGCGATACCGACATGAACAATCGGTATGGCCTGTCTCCACCCTCCAATGATAGAGAAGATCGGCTTACAATACGTAGCTGGCCCGACCTAGTGCTTGCAAAGATGCAGCGTAACCCGAACACATCTTCCATAGCAGTGCTCAACCAAGCTGCAGGGGGTAATCGTATCCTTCACGATGGTCTTGGGCCAAATGTAATCAGTCGAGTAGACCGAGATGTTCTTGCACAGTCAGGCATCAAGTACGCAATGATCTTCGAAGGGATCAACGACATCGGCGTCGCAAACCCAGACTCAACCAACCAGACACTCGTCGGTGATCGACTCATTAGCGCGTATGAGCAAATAGTTGCTCGGGTCCATACCTTCGGAATACCGATCTTTGCTGCAACCATCACGCCCTTTGGAACACCTGAAAACTCATCTGTTATCCAGCCTTATTCAAGCCCTGTTCGGGAGCAAACAAGACAACGCATAAATGCATGGATCAGGACTAGCGGAATGTTTGATGCGGTCATCGACTTCGATGCAATAGTACGGAATCCTGAGAGTATATCCGAGCTTGCGCCTCAGTACGACTCTGGAGACCATCTTCATCCTAATGTCGCTGGGTATCAGGCCATCGCAGATTCGTTCCCTATTTCCTTATTTGCCCAGTTTGCAGATGGCGTGAATAGGCTTATATAATCGGATGCAAGTGGGTTGGCGCTAAAACAAACCGCTTCCGGAGACCGGTCTGGGGTACACACTAGGTGATGATCGCCCCTGAGGCGGTACCTAAGTCTGACGATCAAACTCACATCGTGGACTCGGCACATTCATACCGGTATAATAATTCCTCTATTATAGATCGCTCCATTATTAGATGCGAGGCATACTTACGACTTACGCCCAAAACTACCACTTTAAATGACTCTTTCAAAGTAAAATCAGATATCACCATGTCAGCCCCTGAGAACAGGTGGATTCATTAGCGGAATAAGTGATGACGAAATTCTCTCTAGGACCCGCTAAAGAATTTCGCCTATAGAAAACTACCAATCCTCATTAAGCTATTTTAGTAACACATGTCCATCCGGAACTTGTTATTCTTTTTTTTTTTAGAAACATACAGTGGCTACAAGGAACGTTACTCCTTACTTGTAAAAGATACGTAGGCATCATATCTGAGACTGGTCGACCAGGAATTTATTTTGAATAGTACTATTAGATGAAGTTGGTATCGGAAAAAATAATTCCGAACCAAATACAGAAATATTACAATGAGTGATAGCAGTTGGACAGAACGGAAGAAAATGAAAGCCTATTCCTCCGCAAGTCTCCATACCCAGCCAGCTTAGCTTGCTTGATTGTAAATGCTAGCCGACCATCCAATATCTGCTCCTTTCAAGATTGCGGAACTGGTGAAGAATGCAGAGCCTGTTTCTGTCGCAGTCCTCTAGTTCTCATGGGGAGGCGAGGGAGGTGGGGGAGGAACTCCCTTTCCGTTGTCACGCTTCTGAGGAGGGTTCTTGGGAGGAGGAGGGGGAACTCCCTTTCCATTATCACGCTTCTCAGGAGGGTTGTGAGGAGGCGGTGGAGGCGGGGCCTTTCCATCGTCACGCTTCTCAGGCGGGTTGTGAGGTGGTGGAGGAGGTGCCTTTCCGTCCTCACGCTTCTCAGGCGGGTGGTGAGGTGGTGGAGGAGGTGCCTTTCCGTCCTCACGCTTCTCAGGAGGGTTGTGAGGAGGCGGTGGTGGAGGTGCCTTTCCGTCCTCGCGCTTCTCAGGAGGGTTGTGAGGAGGCGGTGGTGGAGGTGCCTTTCCGTCCTCACGCTTCTCAGGCGGGTTGTGAGGATGCGGAGGGTTCTTGGGAGGAGGAGCGTCCTCACGCTTCTGGTTCTCAACGTCTGTCTCCTTTGGAGGAGGCACACCAGTTGGTGGGGCCTGTGGGAGCGCAGTACCCTCAGGTGGTGGTGGAAGGACACTGTTGTGGTCTTTTATACAGATTTTAGTATCGGGTTAAGGAGTATTCAGTTCCAGAACATACCATCAACCGGAAGAGCCGCTCCGACAGCCATACCGGCCACCATGAAGCCGGAAATAAGGACGGAAACCTTCATTTTGCAAGGACTGGTGAGGAAACAGACTAATAGTGATATTTAGATCTTGAACGAATGTTCTTGTCTGATGGAGAGAAGTAGGATCCTGAGAGGATTCGAGGCTCTCTTTATAGCTATGATCTCAAGAGCTGTCTCGTCTCGAGACCTCGGCCCAGAATTAATTTCCCGCTGTTTATGACATTGACTGCAGCTATGACAACTCGGAGCACCCGCTACTGGGATGCTGTCGTCAGCTATACTTGTCAATGTGCAATCCTATGTGTTCCCACACCTGCGGGATCTGCACAGGATCCATGTTGTGTGCTATACAGGTCCTTTTGCAGTTGACAAAATGAGTTAGAACAGCCAATTTCCAGAATGACGAAACTGTGGATCTTCAGCTCGATTGGTATTCCCAACTGTTTTAGAACTGGAATTGACGTTCCTTCTTTTGTCAAAAGTATGGCCAAGCTCGGACAAGTTATCCATATTGGTAATTTCTCAGCCACAGTTCAGGAACTAATTTCTTTCTGTTTACCTGTATGACGAATGGTTAGCTCTTGGTCTCTGAGCTGGAATATGGCTCTTTCAAGAACATAGCATGGTCTGCCCAGCAATGAATGCCTCTCATTTGACAAATTTGCGAAGTTTGCGCAGGAGACTGCTGTGAAGCATGAGCTTCTGGAATAGCACATGGGAGCTCTTCAAGGTCAGAAAGTGAACAGTTGTCGGGATTTTGTAGATCCGCCGCTTATCTAGGTAGGTCAGAACGAGATACCCTAGTTGGAGATTCAATAAAGTCCCCACGATGGAGATTGCGAAAGCAGTGACACGGAGCACGTCCATCAACAGGTCTGTATGAGAGGCTGTCAAGGCGCTTACCTCCACTTTTGCTGCGCCTTCGGTCGTTGTAATACGCTGGGTTCGGACACGCGGCTACTCGCCGATCATCCTCCCGCCCCCTTTTTTAGAGTTATCTTAGTCCCACCGCTCCCGGCTCCCTTCCAGGGCCCTAAGCAGTTTAAGCACTGTTAAAGCCTCGGTAGCGCCGATCACTTCAGTCGGAAAGTATTATTGTCACGACATTGGAAGACGGAAGCTGGGATTCCGGATTATGCATCACCTGCATCATTTCATGAGCAAGACTATTTCCTTTTTCGCCGTCTCGATATCCTCGTGCTCCAAATGTGAGATGATGGCGTGTTGGGCTACTCAAGGAGTCACTATTGCAGCAAGTGTTGTGTTGATACGTCCGAAAATGAAAATTTTGGAGGAACACTGATGACGACGCTCCTTCAGTGATAGGTAGATCTGCTATCCAACTCTGTACAACTTGTGAAAGATGTGCTTTTGCCTCAGTTTCTACCTCCTTTGAGAAAGGTTCGAGAACCGGGGGCGGGGAGCAGGAGCTAGTCTTAGGCAGCGAGTATCAGCTCCGTTCCTTGTGAGGATCGTCTCAGACCCGGATACAGAATGTTTTTCTTGAGTGGGCTCATCCTTCCTATGCTCTCTTATCATCTTCTACGTATGTGTTGAACTTGGATGTCAGTACACGA
Organism: Paecilomyces dactylethromorphus; assembly: GCA_029606265.1. Lineage (NCBI taxonomy): Eukaryota > Fungi > Ascomycota > Eurotiomycetes > Eurotiales > Thermoascaceae > Paecilomyces > Paecilomyces dactylethromorphus. The sequence continues at coordinate 1,261,052 of JAPVCE010000031.1, read as the reverse complement.
TCAAGAGTTGGAGCTCTCCAGGAACATATGCTAATTCTCCGACGTTGTTACTTTCAAACTGCTGAGACAATATGGGGAAGAGACTGACCTTCCTTGCTTTCACTAATATTGGCTTTTAGTAACACGGAACCGCAAGTCTCTGCATGCAATCACACTAAACTAGGAGCATAATCGTGTAGGCGATGTTCTGGATAACTAGGTCGGTTAATCTACCGGTTCTAGACCCGAGAGTCATGTCAAAGAAAGTGGTCCTTCGGCCGAATTGTTGCTCCTTCCCACAATGGCGTGTCAAATGACACAACATATCACGATGAACCTAGTCAATAGCATGGCCAGAAATTGACGGGGTCGATGATCTGGTCCAGTTTTCGAACTTCCCCACCTACCAATATCTCCGTCCAAATTCTTTTCACTCTTGTCTATCAAGTTCTTAGTGCCCCCTTACACGAGCTTCCGGAACGTCCGAGACAGACCTGACCTTCAGCGTTGGTGCTCTTGAGGAACCGATAGTCAACCGCTTCAAAGACATGCATTGAAGAGGACAGACATTCCGAAGACTGCTACCGATCCGGGGACCTAATGGTTCCTCGCTAATTAGCTCCAGAAACAGACACTAGGGGGAAAAGACCAAGCAAAGGAACTGATTGAACTGGTCAACGAATACCACTGCACTGCTCCCCGTTCCTACTATTTTTCCGATCCTCCTTGCTCACTTCTGATTAAGCCATCTCTGTCTTCGAAGGATTCGAGCTGTAGGCGTCAGGCAGCTTGGGAATGATACTCATCATTTGAACATGATATAGTCTCTTTACCATCCAACTATCCCTTAACGGTATCAATATTCAATTCTTCGTGTTTACAATTATACTATTTGGCTGTTACTGTACGCTCAAGATACCAATCCAAGTGAGACGAGAGAAACTGTCCAATAGTATTGAAAAAGCAGAGTTGATTATATACTAACGTATGTATACAAATATATAGACAGGAACAAATAAAATGCACTCTACCCTTGATCGCATCGAGAAATTATTTACCCCGAAAGAAGCCAGCTATCACAAAGGCTAAGCCCGTGCTGAAGTCGTATTCGAACAGTGAGGGACATCGAGGAACAACGGCTTGCATCGATCAATTCCGTGTTTGATAGATCGACAACCATGAATAGAAAGGTTGCCAATCTATCTGAGACCAGGCACAGCGGTGTTGCTTGCGTTTCGGGGAATGAGCTCAAAGGTCTTCAAGAACTCGTTCAGCAGGTCGGTGGTTGTTAGGGCCAAGCCTTCTCCAACGGTCTCAAGAAGACAAGCAGTAATGAACGTCGCGTTGATTCCAATACCCAAAAGGTCTGGCGTCCATTTGGATGGGTCACCCCACCAGATGACCTCCCAGTGGATTTCATCGATTAATTTATTGAAGCTGAGGTCAGACAGACCTTTGAGCTCGCCGACGATGCGATCGGTGGTGGGCCAGAGGCATTGGACAAGAGCATCAACAGGGGAGTTGTCACTAGCAATTGGTTCGGAAATGTCTGGCTTATGAGAAACAGTAGGTGTTGGACTCGTGGTCGCTGTCGCAGCCTCTGGAGCGGCAAAGGATGAGGCAACAAGCCCCAGAAGAGCAAGAGAAAAGAACTTCATTTTGGTGAACGGCTAGCTCAGGGCCTTGGTTGTCGAAACGAATGAATTGATAGCAGACTAATGCCTGCTTTGTTTTGGCTGGGGGAGGAAACGAATGACCGAGCTGAGCTGGGCTGAGCGGAGTGAAGACGAGAACTGCCGGTAAGAGCTCTCTTTATATGCATCTCATACAGAGAAGCACGAGACATTTTGGGAAACAGGGTTACATCGTTGCAAATACCTTACTAACATCGGAGGGTTTCCCGAAGTAAACTGCATGATATTAAGATCGACATCCATCAGATCTTTAAACTTTGATTGCAGTTATCGGGTCGACAGAGCCGTAAGACCGGCGCAGAGTATCCTTACCAAGTCTCCGAGTTAGTCAAAGTATATTCTTCCAGAAACCAAAAAATTCATGTGAAAATCTACACAGGAAGCCATGGTTTCTGCTTATTCACTATGTGATAAGAGAGAGAGAGATCTCAATTACCACAACGAAAAAGCAGCTACAATATGAATAATTGATTTTAGAATGTCCCGAAATCCATTCATTCTTCAGCTCTCTCGAGTGACTGCTCGGGCGTATGTTTGAGAGAGCGGCAGGATTCCGAAGCCGGCAAGATCTCTGATCGTTGAGCCCGGCTGCGCCATCCGGTACGGACATCACCGATGCTCTTTCCAATTAACGGCCGACCGCGCAATCATTCGGTGCAGCATCCTTATTCGGGCCTAAAAAAAACCCCTCATTTCTTAATTATACCTCCTTTATAACAGGCAATGTCTGATGATGATTCTGCGCTACAGCTCACGGCGTCTGCAAGAGAACAATGCTTCCGGCCTAGGTGGTCCGGTAAGATTTGTGCAACTCCATTTCTCCTGCATAAGTGCTTTATTTGGAAACTTTATATGCAGTCAGATGACTAGGGTACCTTTTTTTTTATCTCCTATCCTTAATTGATTCGGAAATGACTTAATCCATTGACAGCTGTACAGTCCAAGGGACAGCGAATAAGGTTACTGATATCCCTGTCAGGTCCGGCCGGGCTGCCTTCTAGTTCGTCTGTGTCTGCTCCGCAACCCCCACAGATCGACAGAACTGATTATCAGATAAAAATCAGTTATGGAAAAAAGGGTCAATTTTGACATTCAACATCTTATCTGATCCAGGTCCAAACCCAGCAAGGAAGTTCCTCCGTAACGGAGCCTGGTTCTGATATGGCGATCACTTCTGTTCAGGAAAGACTCGTACTTTTCTCTTCTTGAGTAATCTCCAGGATGAGATTCCTACATCGGAGTTACTTGAATAGGCACAGCATAGGAAGTCAAAAATCGCGTGTCCACCATGAGCCTGCGGATTGTGACGGACCTATAACTCATAATCTCAAGGCGGCCCATATCAAAGCAATACGGAGTCGGACATCCTTCGCCCGTAAGCCGAACTGACATGTGTCGAAAAGCTGGTTTAACTACGTGATTACAGTGATTGACAAGAACTTTTGTATTGTGAAGAGAAATAAGAAAAGAAAGAAAAAGAAAGAAGCAATTCAGATACAGAAAGAGCATATCACTAATTGCGAACACAGAAAAATACTTCATCCTTCCATTCATTGCGCGCTTTAAGCGAGCACACCCCCACGGCCTCATGCCTGCAAAGTCCCGTCGTCTAAGATCGTCATCTAAGTTTCCCACAGCTCACGAGACGGCGGGCAAAGTAAGCGATCAAATATATTGACGCCAAGACACGGTGCAATGTAGGATCCGCACCTTCCCGTGAATCCGGCAAACGTGCTATAATAGCCGATGCTAATACAAACCGTACGGGGGAGGGCGGGTAGATCGTCAGTCTCCTCAACCATAATAGGACGTCATCGGATATGAAGGTCCACCACGGTGTTTTTTGCTGTCATCCGCTTCAAGGAAATGCCCCGATCACATCTATAGTGTAGAACCATACTGCATGTACTAAGTGAGCTCTTTGCCTGAGTAGCAGAGGTGTACATCGCTTCCGAATATGAAAAGTAAATTCTGATCCCAAATTTGAGCCGAGGCTCCAGCTTTCGATAGAGTAAAGAGTAATCATTTTTATGTAAGCGCGCACCTCGAATATTCATCTGTACCTGAAGATTGTCCAGAGGAGTGCAACAGAAAAGAGTACGTGGGGGTGTGGAATGGAACAGTCATTTCATGCAATACTTGGGACTCTACTTTACACACTCTCCCTTAGCTGGAACTCAACCACCTGTTCTGGCATACAAGTAAACCTGTCCCTCTTAATATGCGTTGCACCATCCCCAGTATTCAGCTCAAAGTGCTGCATCACAGCTACCAAAAACTGCTTGATGATCACATTTGCGACATTCTTGCCCAGGCACTTTCGCGGCCCCATCCCGTATCCCAACATACTATATCGTGCTTGTTGAGTGGTGATTGTATCCCAGCGTTCCGGTCGGAATGAGTAACCGTTCTCTCCCCATATAGGAGACGTCTTATTAAGTCTTTGAGTATCGATTATCACGGTGGTTCCGGCTGGAATGAGGAAGCCGTCTATGCGCTTTTCTACAGCGGTCGTTTCAGGGAGGGAGAACCCTAGATCATTGAAAATTAGTAGTTTGTAAAAGAAACAGAGATGTTTAAGGTGTACAGACAAACTGGTGGATTATTGCGGAGAATTTCTAGGTAAGTCTTGTGAAGGAATGTATCCTCTCTTCTGACGAACTCGGCGATTTTTGTCTCGTCACTTCCGAGTGATTTGACATCCTCGTATAGACGCTGCTGCGAGTTTGATGTCCGCCCGATATTGATCAAAGCATATGCGAATTGAGCTGATGTGACATCAATGTTGGTAAAGAGAATCTCGTCCAACGATTGCAGGAACTGCCCAACAGTCAGTCCATATCAAGACACTCAATAATCGTTATTCTTTTACCATATCGGTGGTCATCTCGCCGCGCTCTACAGCTTGAAACATCCGCTCGGCACGACACGGGGTACCAGACTGTACGCGCTGATTAGTCAATAGTATCCTTCCGTGGTTAAGCGATTCATGGTCACCTTTCTTGCTTCTCCGATAACGTCCAAATTGAACTCTTTCCATCCATCTTCATACGCCTTCAGTGCCCAGTTGGCCGCCGTGGGTAGGTAACGGTAGAATCGCATGTTCTCCCAGGTGCCGAAGAACGTGTGAGTTGTTACCTTCTCATGGATCTTGTTAAGATGCCACAGTCGCTCGAAGACCTGCAATACAACTAGTATCAGCGACTGTATATACTTGGACGTTAATCACTTCTCGAGTGCAGTTGTTACCTCATCTGCGAGCATGTCGCCATACAAGGACATAGCAATCATACGGAAGGGTAACTGCCTGCATGCCGCCACGCTATCTGCGAGGAAAGTATTTTTGGAAGTGGATTTCGCGGTGGAATCATCAGGTAGCTTTGTTGCCCAGTTTGTAAGGGCCTTCTGAAACTCAAATATCATTGAAGCTGCTTCTGAGGCTGAAAAATGGACTTCAAGATGTCTGCGAGTCTTGTGCCATCTCTCGCCGTTCTGAACGCCGACGCATTGGCCTAAACTCCTATATATTCCATACTTGTAAACTCTGTCCCGATTTCAGTACAAGGGATGGGGAGAGAAAGGGAAAGTTTTACCTTAGGAAATACTGACCCATGTTGGCGTCCTGTTTCTTTTCGTGGTCTGCTGATGGTTAGCTTTTATTCCCCGCATATTCGGGGCCGCAACAAATTCACATCTTGCATCTCCTTCGAAAAAGTCGCGGACCTGATTGGGGCTGAACAGCACCAGTTCAATTTTCGATTTGTTCTTCACAAGATACGGATCTGGTCCGCTCTTTGCTTCTCCTTCTTGTGATAGTTCCTTGCTGTGGGTCGAAAATAAGCTTGCGATCCGCAGCGTCGGTATCTTTAAATGCGTACTTACCCATGAGTGAAACGGAGATACCTAGTGTCCTTATCAAGGATCTTCAGCTTTCTGCCATCAATATGCCTGTAATGTAATGGGTTTGTCTTCTTCCTCGAATGTAGAACTGCGATGATCCCGAGAATCAGGAACAACAATGTGAACCGGATCCTTAGAACCGAGAAAATAAAAGTATACACTGGCGTCTGACTCGACAGCTCATTTTGATTGACTGTCTCTACATAAGACACCACCGACACTTTCTCACTTGCTGCAGTTAGATTCATCATGGAGCAGTGTCACGTAATGTCTGTTTGAGATAATAAAAATGGATCCGTGAAAGGTGAAATGGAAAGGATTCCACTCAGAGATAATAGAAAGTGATATGATTTATGCAGGACAGGTATTTACTAATATCGACTATCTATCCTAAACAATAGACGTATCCTTTTACCTAACCGCGCAGAAATATTCAGTATTCTCGCCGTCATTAGTAAGTATTGCCGTGACACAGGGATTATCATCCCTAGATTCTGACGATAAGCCAGGTTTAATCGCCGAGAAGTTTCTCTGACCCGCCTCCTTGGTTTCCAAATCAATGTTCTGAAAGCATAGGCTCGGGGACTTCACAGAATACATCGTGTCGGGAACCAGACAAGGTTTCGTTATGATCTGAAAATTGGGTCGAATGTGCTTCCCCTAGTAGTACAGAACCGTTACGGTGGAGACATCTTGGACCTTTTCCTCCACTGTGAAGGGCTATCAATTCTAACAAACACGAGCAGGAGCCAGCGTATACGAGTAATACGGGTAAAGAGGGTGCTCCAATTCTGCATCATGCTGCAGCCCGATTTCGGAGTATGTTAGAATAAGGCAAGAAGCAATGATGATCATTTTTCTAGTTGTTACCCATACGATCTTATGATCATAACACCACACGGCTAAAGATCTTCGTGAGGAAATAACAGGCTATGTTGTACCACACTGTCAACGCAAAGTTCGTTTAGCACTGTTTAGGCCGCCTGCCGGTCTCTTTGCCACGTCAAAATGGAAGGTCTCCAAGATATCCCGCCAAGGCAGAATCAGCAGAAGAAATCCCCACTTTTGAAGTTCTCTACTCGAGATTTCTAATATCCAGATATCATCAGTTAAGGAATTCTGATCGGCATCAAGATCACCAGAATGTATAATGCATGCGGGATCTGATCCGCCCCAATGGGTCACACTGTTAGTCACAGTTTAACCGTGTAACAGTTTGAGCTGTGCCGTACGAATGTGAAAAATCTGCGATATCGAGTAGTATGTTTCTAAATGAACCGACTAGTTGTTCCATTCGAAGAGTAGATTTCTCTCGATCTGAAGCTTTCTCTGGACTTTCTATACCATAGCAGAATGGCAAGCAACAAAACCCCGGTTCAAGAGCTTGAGCAGCTTCAAAACCTGATCAATTCTGCCATAGAGGTCGTCAAGAAGAATGTTATTGAAAACTCGGACCCTCCGTTGTCACTGAAGACTGTTGAACCCCATCCGATCTACAGCAGAAACGATCCCCATCTAGCACAGGCTCTCAAGACGATTTCGTCCTCGGCGCACATGCTCAGAGCTCTGTGTGATCCAAATACCTTCCTCAATGATATTACATATGGGGTAAGTTACTCCAATTTCACAGGATGACCTTCATAGTAGTAGGTACTGAAGTCTTACTCTAGTACCATGATGAAACTGCCCTCCTAGTTGCCTGCCAGGCTGATATTCCCAACTTGATCGGCGACAACCACCGCCATATAGACGAGATCGCTGCCGAAGCGAATTTAAATTCCGACAGACTTGCACGCTTCTTGCGAAACCTCTGCAATTCCTATATCTTCGAAGAAACGGCTCCGAACAGGTTTGCGAACAATGCCCTCTCTGCGCGGTTCAAACCTGAAGGGAAGAGAGCAATTGTTGGACATTGGTATGTCTACCAGAAAGAATGGACCCCAAATTCCAACACTGATGTTATTCTCAGTGCTGACGAGGCTCGACTTTCCTCGTGTAAAACATGGGAGGCACTCACTCTCCCTGAATATAAGAATTCTACAGAAGCAAACAAGGCTCCTTTCAACATTGCCTACAATACTTCGCTCACATACTTCCAGTATGTTGCGACTGAGAGACCTGATATAGGAATTAGGGCCAAGAAGGCAATGGCTGGGAAAGGATTCAATCTCGGTCAATATCTCAGCTGTGAGTTTTACCCGGGAGTAAGTTACCTAGAAATGTAATCATTAACGAAATTGAAGTGTATCCCTGGGAAGTCCAGAAGGGTGCAAAGATCATAGATGTCGGGGGTGGAATCGGGGCTGCGACTTTCCCCATCCTTCAGGCAAACCCGGACCTACGGCTTACGGTGCAGGACATCCCGGATACGAAGCCCGAGTTCCAGAAGGTAATGGCGTGACTCCCATAACTTGGGCCTCCTACATGAGAAAAGACCGCTGATTCGAATTCTCCATAACTCCAGAACCTTGAGCGGAACTTCCCCGATATCCTGAAGTCAGGCCATGCAGACTTCATCGAAGTGGATTTCTTCAAGTCTTCCCCTGTCAAGGGAGCGGACATCTACTTCCTGCGCCATGTCATCCACGACTGGCCAGATGCAGAGGCTGTCAAGATTCTTAGTGGCTGCGCTGCTTCAATGACCGCACAAAGCAAACTACTCATTTGTGAGCATGTTGTATGTCCCACCTACCGGTCCGCAGATAACAGTCCCACGAAGGGATCCGACAGCGAGCCACAGTTCGTTGCGCCCGAACCGCTGTTAGCGAATTGGGGAGATGCACCCACCAGCAGACTGGATCTGCAGGTATACACTTGTCTGAATGCCAAACAGCGAACCAAGCTTGAATATCAGACTTTAGTCCAGCAGGCGGGTCTAGAACTTGTCAAAGTATCGCGTAACCTAGGAGATGAGACTATCCTTGAATGTCGGCTTCGTTGAGAGATTTTCATGGATAAGAAAGCCTTACGTGCGCATAGCACTATCCTCCAAATTCAAGGATTATCTCGCCTACTTGTTTAGTTAGTCTTATGAGTCTCGCATAGAATATAAATCAATAAAAAGAAATATCAAATTTTCAATATTTCGAACCGTCACCGGCTATTATTGGTTACCAATGAAGTATGCTCATCCTCTCAAAAGACTATGGAGATTTCTCCAGTGATAATTTCCTTAGGATTACAGATGTCATCCTAGAATAGTCCCACTAGGACGGAATATAGCCGGCAGGCGTTGAACCTAACAGGTTCTTTTACCGAGGACTTCGGGCAGCTTCTATCGGGGACCACGTTGATCATGCCCTAATTGTTAAGGTTGAATAAAGACTTTTTTTCCTGGAATGCTGATTGTAGAAAGGGCACAAACATGTGGCATGCCGATCTAGTGGGAATACTAGATGTCTGTCTTGGTCGTGGAGAACTAGAACCTGAGGAGCTTGGTATTGGATACATGGACCGAACATACAACATGTGACTTCTCGAGTATTTGGTACTTCAACTCTCCTAATAAATAAATATTTCGGAGTTTTCAACTATCTCTGGCCCCCCGCCTACCATCGGGAATGGTCATGGTTTGCGATAGTTTAAGAGATCTTCCACGTTGTCCGCTCCTTGGTAAAACAGACTTCCCTCTAAACTCTGACAGGTTCATTAACTTCGTGAACAAGTGCGGTCAGACATGGAGTATAGGATTCTGAAGGGAAAAAAAATTCCTAAATGTTAGCACCGCTTAAGATTGCAGATGCCCCACGCTTAAGCGATAGTCCGCTTTCCTTGATATTTTGTTTACCCCGTACACGGATTCCACCCTAGATCCGTCATAGCGGCACTCTGTGGAAGACAGAGTGGGTATTAAGTTTCCAGACGGCGTAGCCTTAGATGTAGATCATTCAGCCGCGCCCATTTTGCTAAAGCAGGTCGGCATGAATAAGTTTCCCACAACGGTCCTGTCTGCATAAGTGTCAAAAGTGGATACCGCTGTGACGGCGATGCTACCGTTATAAGTTATTTGATAATCCCATAATCTTGATCAAGATCATCGGACCCCTTTTAAGCGAAGTCGGAGACTATGCTTTAGTCTACTGATAGCCCGCAATTTCAACAAAGGTACTGGAACCTGAGATGTGTTAGAGTCTTATGCCGAGGTTTTCTGATCAAATTTGCTCGTGATAATATAGTTCAGGAGCCAAGACATACTGACATCCGACCTGGCTGAATTCTATTGTCCATCCCTTCAGCTAAGCCTGGAGGATTGCCGTCATCTGTCTTGGAGTCCCAAGGAAATGCGCTCAGATCTATATTCGTGCTGTTCACATTTGATCCGAGTATACGCGGGGATATCTCACTACCAGATTCCCCCTATTTGCGATGCCCCTCGAAGGCCCGTATCATTCCTATGAGAAATCCAATTCAGCAGGGGTCTAAGCTCACAATTTAGAGAATCCCAGTGGATATATACTCCACGCCATGCAGTGATATCATCGACAGGGTCTTGCAAATTTCGCGAGAGGCGCCACTGTCAGGAACAGACCACTCCACTAGTAAGAAAATATCAAGGGGGCTTGAAGATACCATTGGTGGCTTCCTCGTCAGAACGTGGAACGATATCACTTCATAACTTCCTTTTCAGTGTAGAATTACACGGTTCTTGACCAATCATTTCGCCATACGCACCTTCAAGACTTTGTATTCCCTATTCTTCTGTGGGGGTCACCAGGTCTCCCTCTTCTCAGAGCATCAATCGGACGGCTTCTCACAAGATCTGCGAATTACATGAAAAGGAAGAAGGGCGGAAAGGGGAATGTTGAGTTCTGCTGATCGCGTCATCCATTTATAATCTAAAGTACGGCGATTAGAATCTCGACTTCATCGTCAAAATTTTTTTATTCGTTTCTGTGCTGCGATTAGATTTTCGCTAATTTTTCTCAAGTTTCCCGTTACTTGGGTGGAAGTCACTCCAGCTAATGATGACAGGCGCATGAGGGTGTTATACTTTCAGGGTCAAAGTAAGGCTTCTACCAACTTCGTGCAACGCCAAAATAGCCTGTGATATATCCGACCTAGTTCGACCTGTGTGAGTGGAGATGATACAAAAGCAGTTATCTGAATGACAATCGACCTAGATTACTTTCAGTGTCTCCACTTATGGTCAAATTCAATCCGTCCGCTCGGGAACCTTTGGCTGTTAGGAGACAGGTAATCCCTTGATCCGCATCGACTCTTCATCGAGAGGCTGGGTCGAAGAGATCTGAGTTTCCGGAAACTTGAGATATCCCCACGAGGTGATTCCTCAGGTAAGGAGAGTATTTAGTAGAAAGCTACTTTCAGATTCTGGGACCTTGCAGCTTTTGAGGACTTTGTTTTCTATGATATCCTTGCGACCTTTCTACCTCTGTTAACGTCGACATCATCGAAATGGCCGATTTTCTCTTTCCTGCGTTTGAGGAGCGGATTCGTTCCCACAAGAGGCTCCTCTATCCTGCATTTCTGACAGATTTGGTCCGAGGGTCTTCAGACGCTATTGAAGCATTGGAACTGTTTCGTAGCCTCCTGCTGGAAACCAACAATGGTCCACAGTCAGTGGGTTTCATGGCCTTTGATGCACACGGAGGAGACACGGGATGCCACCTTCGTACAGGGATGTTGCTTGAAGCCTTTTCCGTGCACCGCCAACTGGTACGCAACCAGACTGTTGGGACACCAATGATCCCCTTGTGGATCAACAAGAATATCCAATCGCTGGAAGAAACACGTGAGCGAGCGAAGAAAATCTGCACAGCACTCACATATGACCGGATTCATCCCACAAAGCTCGGTCTTGGTGCAAAAGAGGACACTTCTAAACACATCCTCGATATCTTGGAGTGGAAGGAGCCTGTTTTCTCTCCGAGCCATGAGAGCTTGTACTGCAGCGCTGAACCTTCTCACGAAATCCCAAAAGGAGGGTCAACTGTCACTATCCTGTGTAGCGGGAACACAAGCCCAGTCTGCTTTGACGGCTCTGACCCCGAAATTCGCGGTTTCCTTTGCAATCAATTCTCCTCGAGCTTAAATTTGGGAGAAGATTCGCTGGATCTTGAACACAAAAAGCAAAACTACTCCCACAATATTGAAAAGTGCACGCTCCTTCATTCTGCTGACGACTGGAACATCGGGCAGCCACCTTTCAGCCCACCAACGAGTCCTTCATCAGGGGCTCTTTCTTCCATTGATGGCTCTAAAAGCGAGATATGCCCTCTCCAAACGCGATGGGATCTCCTGGATAGTAGGCTCTTGGTTCGATTTGTCGTCTTTTCTTATATACTCTCCAAATATAAGATGTTCTATTGTTTCAAGGACATAGTTGGCGCTCGCTTGTACCCAGAAGGTGCAGTCAGCTATGGATATGAGTTGATGGAGCAATGCTGGAATTTTAAAAATTTCGAATATAAAAAAGCAAAACTCGAGAGAATGGCCTTGGAGCTAAGGGCTCTTCAGATATGGCTGTCTGATTTAAGTTGCGCTTGGCAACAGTCTCTCGCTGCGAGATTCTCTCCAGAAGGCAACGTATCAAGGTCGGTTAGTCCAATATCTCTTTAAAAAAAAGTTGTGCTAACGAATAAATCAGGCTCCTGCTCGGGTCTCTCCAAAGGTCCGCTAAGAGACTGACAGCGGCAGCTTGCTACCCCGGCTATATCCTTCTGCGGCACGAGCTTGCCAGAGAAGAACAGACCTTCGTCATGATTGACCGACATTTCTGTCCACATGGTAGGATAGCTTCTCATCCTCTATAATAAACCGTCAGGGACAAGCTGACGGGTTGTAGGTATCCACTTTAATGTGTTCCTAGCAAATCTCTGCTATGCGGATAACAAACAGGGTCATGCAAGTTGCTCCAGCACGCAACTAGAGCCTGTCGACTGGAAAGTCAGGTATACGTCACTTAGTGACCTTTGCAAATTACCGAATCGGTCAAGGCCCCATCCCGTGGTCATGGGTAATAGCATTCACGGTTCCTCCGCAGACTATATCACACGTTTATCATCCCACTACACACCAAATCCAGTGGGAACAAGCCTTCACGAAGACTCAGCGTGCGAAGAAAATGCGGCTCATATACAAGACTTTCTTTCCGCGAATCACGACAGGCTAGCTCGTTCGTTCTTTGCTGCCCACAAGAGCTACTCCTTCCCTCTCGCAAATTCTCAGGATGAGACTGACTTTGTAGGATCCATAATGGACGAGGAGTGGCCCGGTCTTCGGGAACAATGGCTAGCATCGAGGATAGAGCTTGCAAAGTTAGGAGGCGGAGAAGAAAGTCTCCATATCTTCGGTTGGCAACACATGTTTGTTGAGACCAAAGAACGAGTAGCACATAAGTTGGAAGTCTGGATGGAAAACGGGGAACTGATGCCGCTGTCTGCAGATGTCACGGTAAAGAAATGACCTGTCGGTTGAAGTTCTGTAATGATGATATCCTGTTTGCGTCTTGTCAACTTATCGATAGCAGGTAACGGAAATATCAATTTGATATGCCATTTTGACTTCTTCACTTATATCACATGTCACAAAATGTTTGAAAGGCAGCTCCTCCTTTGAAGAACTCCTTGAACGATGGGGGAGAATGCCGTTTCCCTGGGGAGTGCTCAAGGTTATTATTAATAGGCTTGCGGGTTCCCCGCGTTGGAGATAAGCTTGTTGCCCCGACCAGTTACAGCGGCCGGTTCCCTACAAGCTCGCCCTGTTTTACTTCCCCTCTTTACAGGTTTCTCTACACCGAAGGTTTTTGCTCGTGGTATCTTATTTGTTAAGATCTTTCCTAATATCCACCGCGTGCAGCTGCGGCGTTTAGTATAATGGCAAGGCACCACTCGTGGCACTATGCCTTTGAACCCTACCTTTAGTGATGCATCAGCTCTGAAAGTCGGTAATCACAATATTTCATCATCGGCGACGTTTCACCGAGGGTAATCATAGAAGGTGATTTCTTGCGTCAAGCAAGGGTTCCCTCTCCAATCATGATCGGCAGTCTTGGTGGAATGTGGAGGTTACACTGAGATTCCACTGTAACAATGTAACCATATCGCTTTGTTATCTGAGCTCGAGCCTCTGTCGGTCTCTCTGTAGCCTTGGCATGATAGGAACACAGTCTTATCGGATCGTTATATAGCCATTCAGTGATAGCTTCCTTGATCATCGCACATCACACGTTGAAGGATTTGACAAATTATAAATCCCCGGTATGACCATGGCTTCCACTCACGGAGGAGATTCTTCAGCAAGAGATAGTTCTGCAAAGAATGCAATATATGAGACGAGCTATCATGACATCAGCAAGGTCGACAGCAGTATCTGTCCTGTGGGCAGTATTCACGATGTCGCGCGCGTGATTGACCACAAGGCAGAACGTGCTCTTTGTCGAAAATTCGACATCAGACTGATGCCAGTTCTTGCCCTTATGTACCTCTTCAATGCGCTTGATAAGGGCAACCTGAGTAATGCTGAAACTGATGGACTCAGCAAAGGTAAACCCAAGAAGCCATGATATGACATTTCTCACAATGTTTTCAATTCTGACTCGAAAATTCGGTAGATCTGCATTTCAAACCGAATCAGTATAATCTTATCTTGTCCATATTCTTTGTTCCGTATGTCATCTTTGCACCGCCAATAGCAATGCTAGGAAAACGCTTTGGTTCCGCCCGCACGCTTCCCATCTTAATGTTTTCCTTCGGGTCATTCACACTGCTGTCATCAGCAACCAAAAATTTCAGCGGAGTTTTCGCTCTTCGATGGTTCTTAGGGATTTCAGAAGCAGCTTTTTTCCCACTCGTCATTTATTACTTAACCACTTTCTATCGCCGTGGGGAGCTCGCTCGACGCCTGGCCATATTTTATGCAGCTTCGAATATCGCAAACGCATTCTCCGGTCTTTTAGCGTTTGGTGTATTTCACATCAAGAACACGAGACTTGAAGGGTGGCGCTACCTTTTCATCATCGAAGGAGGATGTACAACCCTTTTCTCGATCTTCGCGTTCTGGTATCTTCCGCGTAGCGCTGCGGAGGCAAAGTTTCTCAACGAGGATGAGAAAAGGTTAGCATACCATCGAATCCAGGTAGATTCCAGTTCAGTTGTCAATGAGGAGTTCAAGTTGCGTGAGGCTCTAACCATCTTCAAACATCCCACAACCTATGCGTTTCTGGGGATTGAGATCTGTCTGGGTGTACCTCTGCAGGGAGTATCATTATTTATGCCCCAGATTGTGCAGAGACTGGGATATTCGACTGTCAAGACCAACCTTTATACTGTCGCACCTAACATCACGGGCGCTGTCATGCTTCTTGTGTTAGCTTTTTGCTCAGACGCCACCCGAATTCGATCTATCTTTATAGTCCTTGGATTCCTGTTCACCTTTGCTGGATTCATGATATATGCCTCAATCAATGACGTGCAGGCTCGGATCCAGCTTGCATATTATGCCACCTTCATGATGACTTGGGGAACCTCGGCGCCGTCTGTGCTATTAAGTACCTGGTACAATAACAATGTAGCTCATGAGGGCAGACGGGTCTTGCTGACCAGCATCGGTGTACCGCTTGCCAATTTGATGGGATTGGTGAGTAGCAATGTGTTTCGATCCAAAGACAAACCCAAGTATATGCCAGCACTGATCACAGTTGCTGCCTTTGGAGCGACTGGTGCACTTCTTGCAGGGCTGCTTGGCACCTATATGTGGTTCGATAACAAGAGGAGAGATCGCAGAGCTGGCATGAAAGTTGATGCTCGAGACATTCCAACAGAGAGGTTGAGAGATGGACCTGCGAGTCCAGAATTCCGCTGGTTTCTCTAGGGTCATACGTTATGCAGCGACCCTCCTTTGGCAGGTAGAAGAGTGTCACTAGTGTGAATTATCGTAGTTCCTTGAATCACTGTATATAATTCTTCGTAATTGATGATAATATCGTGGATGGTTTAGTTGCACATCACGACTTTGACGCAATCTTCAGCCCGCAATACTCCCTGCCAAGCGGGGTCCAAGTTCGCTCGGATTCATGCGGAGTTCGGAATGAGATGTTGAGAAATTGTCTCAGGTTCCGATTGGGGCCATATCAGTATGGAGAGAGCTTCTATATTGGTAAGCACCAATCGGTGGTGTGATGCTCTGAAGCTACTACTAAGGTTCCTAGAGAAGGTGGCAGAACCCTCGGCTTAATTACGTGCCCTCGCTACTTACAAACTTTGATTACAAAACAACATCTTACACTCTACACAAGCATAAAGCAGGCCATTTCGCCTTTGAATTCTTTCTCGCTTTATTATATTAACATATCTCCTTATTAAAGAGATTATTTTCTAAAGTTCCACAATGGCTCCAACAATTCGAGCTCTTATTTACAAAAAGCCCCCAACCGGATTCCCCGTAGTGGGGGAAAATCTGGCCGTGGAGGATGTCCCTTTCGATATCTCTGCTCCACCGCCAACAGATGGTATTGTCGCGCAAGTTCTATATTCAAGTCTCGATCCGTACATGCGTGGGCGGATGCGACCCCCAGAAGTGAAATCCTATTCCCCCGCGTTCAAGACCGGGGAACCTGTCCCCGCTCGTTCCATTGCAAAAGTGCTGCAATCGAGCAACAGCCAATTCAAGCCAGGTGATCTGATTACCGGCTTCTTCCCGGTCCAGGAATATGCAAGTGTTCCAGGTGATATTTTCCAGGAGAAGATGATCAGGCATCTCAGCAACCCATTTGGCATTGAGGATCTCCGCGTGTTCTTGGGAGCACTGGGCATGCCCGGCTTGACAGCATACTCATCCCTGTATGAGATCGGAAAACCGAAGAAGGGGGAAACCCTCTTCGTTTCCGCTGCCAGCGGCGCTGTTGGCCAGATCGTGGGCCAGCTCGCCAAGCACGAAGGTTTGAAAGTCATCGGTAGCGTAGGATCCGACGAAAAACTCAATTACATCCTCAATGATCTGGGCTTCGATGGTGGATTCAACTACAAGAAAGAAAAGCCACTAGATGCTCTAAAGCGTCTCGCTCCCCAGGGTATCGATATCTACTTCGATAATGTCGGGGGCGAGCAGCTAGAAGCGGCCCTTGAGGTTATGAACAATTGGGGTCGTATCGTTGCATGTGGCATGGTCTCTCAATATAACTTACCTCCTGAGAAGCAGTATGGGATCAAAAATCTCCCTTATCTTTTCCGGAAGAGACTTCTGATCCGAGGATTCATTGTCTCGGATCCAGACATGGGCCCAAAGTGGATCGAAGAGCATCAGAAGAACCTAGGGCGGTGGATTAAGGATGGCACTTTCAAAGTCCTCATCGATGAGACAGCAGGCATCGAACATGGTGCCGAGGCATTGGCCGGTATCTTTGAGGGAAAGAACTTTGGAAAGGCTATTCTGCGGATTCAGAAGGTTAGTGTGTATTCCAGTTATTCCCAGAAGTGAGAAATAATAATAAAGCATGCTGACTGAATTCGGGTACAGTAAATTATCTGGCAGGGATCTTCATCGACTAAGGCTTGGATTCATGGAATGACCTACAGTGTCACAGATAAAATTTCTACTGGATACTAATCGCTTCACCTTTCTAATATCTGTATCGTTAAAAGAAAATTGAAGGTCATGGCAGTAAAAATTAATTGTGGGGTATGATCCTTTCCCGGAAACGGCTCATAAATATATAACTTGTGCATCATCGCCCTGCCAAATCAAGAGAAACCCTTTGCAACCATGGAGGCGCTAACTCGCGACTATTTCTCCCTCCAAAACACCGAGGTACCATATATTTATACTTAATAATACGCAGAAGACACATGAAATTTATAGATAAATCCCCAGTAATATCATCTTTTCGAAGATCGAATTTCAGACGGCGTTAGTATTCTCGCTTAGAGAGGAACCATTCTTGAATTCTCATTTCGGCTCCACAATCACACAACATCCCAATTGGTGTAGTGGCTAACATCGCCGTCTTTCACACGGCAGCCGGGGGTTCGATTCCCCCATTGGGAGAACAAGCACATTCAAATTTCTTTTTTTGCATATTTCCCCCATCTCTCTCATCTTCCTTTCTTAACATTACCTAAGATATCGGAAGGTGGCAATATTTATTTTGGAAGGTAATGGTTTTTTTACCCTGAATTATATTAAAATAGCATACTACATACTGTATCGCTACACCGAGACGAAAAAGCACATTCTTGGAGTTGATTCTAAATAGATATACTGCGGAGGTTACAAACTTGTTGGACTTATAATAGATAAGTTCGTGCCATTTGACAATGCTTATTTAACAACGTAGCTCTAAAAGCCGACGCTATAGCCGTAAGCCTCTGAAAGCAGCAGTAGTCATAAAACAAAATCCCATTAGTGGATGCGATATGGAAAGAAAGTTGTAAACATCATGAATCAACCAGAGAATGCTGCGAGAGCGTGAATTTTCCACTTAACCATATGCAATCTGCAAAGGGAGATAGACACGAATGCAGAGTTCAAGGTCTGATCTCGAGTTAACATGAAATTAAAATGAAAGTACAAGACAGGACCCATAGCGTATTCCTTGTTGCCCGTTATTCAAAAATGCACAGAACGAACCATGAAAGTATCATCAAGTGAAGTAGAGAGGAAGGGGTATTAAGAGTATTGGGTATTCGAGAAAATCATGCCATCGTATAGTCAAAAAATGCGGCTGCCAGTTTACATAGATCACCACAGAGTCCTTTTTCCACCGGATTAGAACATCGTTAGTATCTAAGTCTCCACATCATCCAAGGTGTCCCAACATGAATCCCATCCGTTTTCACCACGAATACAGCCATATGGGCATTCCCACGCTTCATCCCATTCGAATTCGGTTAGGCATGTGTGCTCAGCGTACTCAGGTGAAGGGTTTGGATTGCGGTGTGTGACGCGTGCCCAGGTCTGTCCATAAAGCCACTGAGGCTTGCTTTCGATGCCAATGTCTACATGTGGCCCGCGTTTGATAATGACGAGCACTTCTTTGGTCCTCTCTGCTTCTGACATGATCCACGGATCTTCTTCTTCTCCATACGTGTCCCATTCCTCGTCATCAGATGGTACTTCCTGTTCAAAGCTTTCTCGCAGGTTGCGCTTCAAGATAGTACCAGGCGGAACGTCAGGTTCAATAGAACGATTGATGCGGACAAATCCTTCCGAGCCTATTCCATCTCGGCTCTTTAAAATGCTATTCCAGACTGCAGGCTGAGGCAGACGAACACAGGCATCTTCATCGTCTTCTTCTCCTTCGTATGCGAGCATCGTTGAATCACGCGTGACAAAGTACAACTCTCTCCATCCAGATCCCTCCTGGATCAGATCTTCGACTCCTTTATATGCAAGCTCACCCGTGTAGGGGGTTAGAATGGTTAATCGGTGGAGCTTTAAAGTTGGGAGAAGCTTCATTGCTAAGGTGATGCTGAACTCCCAGGGTATTAATTCAGAGTGATTGATGTTGTCGAGGTCATCATGGCCGTTTTCTTCGAATGCTGGAGTATGGAGTATAGCGCTGTTTCCCAAGGTTCGCGCGTAGCGTACTTGTGACAACATTGCCTCAGGTAGCTTAGTTAGGGTCTCCATCATTATATCGACGCGCTCGAAGTTGAACAGCGCCAGGCGCACCCAGAGTGACCCGATCTCTGAATGAATCTGATGACAGGTGAGAAGAAGAGCCAATCTCTTGAACGATCTTTGCCCATTTATGTTTATTCCCTCATAGAAGTTGAGTATTGTGGAAGAGAACACAAGTTTATAGATCTCATATCGCAATTCAGGTGGTAGATTTAAGAAACGACTGGAAGGTCCTGTCACATAAATCACGTCTGTGTTGTCTTCCTTTTTTTCCAGCCTAGGAATTTTCCCTCTCTCCAGAGCCATTCTAGCTACTCAATCGAATGCTAGAAGACCAGAACGAGTGACTGATGATATTGGAATTGTAGGGTGTTGTTAGATGACATGCATGTCACCACTGCAGCGGTCGGAAGAGCCTAAGCCGTGTGTTTAGTTAATTCCCCGGCATGATGCATTCACCGCTAATGCACAGCGACTTCCTTAGAGGCTCAGGACATGAAAGCGGAGTCTTGAGAAATCCTCCCTCATCAAATGCCTTAAAATCCTAATGATCGGCGCAAATTCCCGAAATCTTCATTGTTAACATTGGCGAACGTGGATCCAGTCGCTTTCTGAATGGATTTGGATCGTGCTCTTGTATCTTCCATGTCTTTGATCTGAGTCCCATGATTGCAGCAACCTCATAGAACAAGAAAAATCTCAACTCGAATAGATTGCAACTGGAACAAAAAAACACCGGATCAGAATATTAAAACGATCAATTACATATTAGGATTTCTGGCTTCAGCTCAACCTTGTATTTTCCTTTACAGAATTTGTGCCCCGCTGTTATCTTATCTGGCCCCGCCCACCGGTCGCGGAGGTTGTAGAGGAACAGGAAGGTAATAATATCGGCCTCTCCGATAGGGTTGACGCCATTACTCTAGTTAGGTGGGGTTCCTAGACAGTTTCTCTTGACATCAATGCTCATTACTCCTCCTATATCTTGTTTTTGAGAATATTCTCTCATATCTCCTCCCGGCAGACGTTCATTCTAAACTGAAGGCATTCCCGCCGTCCCTCTAACCCCGCAGATTTTGGGAGCACAGAGTATAACTAACCATGTCGGGGGTCGCCAATTATCCCAATGCATCCGTTGAGAATCTCAGAGCACAGTTCGTGGGAAAGCTACTGGAGGAAGTTGAGCCTCCTGCTGCTATCATAGATGTGGCAGTAGCGCGACGAAACTGTCAGCTTATGCTCGACACGGCGGAAGCATTGGGCGTGCAGTTTCGGAGCCATGTGAAGACTCATAAAGTGAGATTCCATCTGAGATATCCGTTGATTTTTTTATGTTCCGTCAAGCGTATTTGTTTTTGGATGTGTCTAGTTCTTAGAACCCGGCTGTTGCGGTGGAGAGCTCATGATCTTTTCTTCTACACCTCGGGATCATTGTTTCATTCGCAGATATTGGAAGCGTACTAACACCAACGCTAAACAGACAACTGAGCTTACCAGACTGCAAGTTGGCGAGAAATCAAAGACAGTACGTCTGGTGGTGTCGACGTTAGCTGAGGCAGAGCAACTGCGTCCATTCCTGGAAGAGTGTAAGAGCAAGGGACGATCAGCCGATGTAAGTGTCAACAAAGCTGTGTGATCATGAAAATATCCAGAAAGTAACAGTCTTCTAGTTGATCTACGGAGTACCTGTGCGGCCATCCTCTTTTGAGAGACTGGCTACGCTGGGAAAGGCCCTTGGCGAGAAGAGCATCACAGTTATTATTGACAGTGTCGACATTCTCCCCTATCTTGACCGCTACCATGAGTTTACAGGATACTCTCTTGGTGTCTTTATCAAACTCGACGCTGGGTACAACCGTGCTGGGCTGTCACCTGAGTCCCCAGAGCTAGAAACCCTGTTGAAGGCCGTGCAGGCTAAGGAAGCAGAGAGCCCATCACGTATTTTCCTTCGCGGTTTCTACACCCATATGGGCAGTAGTTATGGGTCGGATAGCACGTCAGAGGCTCTGGATTATTTAGCAAAAGAGATTGAACGGTCTGAAACGGCTGCGCGACAGGCTGCAAAGTTGTATTCCCAGGACTCATCCAAGCGATTTACAATCTCCGTGGGTGCTACCCCGACAGCAACAACTGCACAGAACCTAGTGTCTTCTGAATCTGCTACTCCTGCAGTGGTCCGAACCAAAGAGCTCATCAATCGAGTCAAAGAATCTCACGATGTTGAACTTCACGCAGGCGCATACGTCACACTAGATATGCAACAGTTAGCTGCGCACGCGCGACCTTCAACTTCCAATCTGTCCTTCGACGACATCGCCCTGAAAATCCTCGCAGAAGTAGCCAGTCTCTACCCGCACCGTGCTCGCTACGAGGCGCTGGTCGCATGTGGCTCGCTCTCTCTGGGTCGCGAACCATGTCGAAGTTATCCTGGATGGGGAGTGATAACTCCCTGGACACATACAAACAAAGAAACAAGAGAGCTCTCTTCCTGGTACGATCCAGAAGGGTCCAAAACTGGATGGATCGTCAACAGAGTGAGCCAGGAACATGGAATTCTGTCTTGGGAGGGCCCAAGAGATACGATCCGGCCTCTGAAGATAGGCGAAAAACTCCTCATCTGGCCTAACCACTGCTGTATCGCAGCAGCAAACTTTGGCTTTTTCCTTGTTGTTGATTCGGACAAGTCAGGAGTAGAGAAGGATAGGATCGTCGATGTTTACCCGCGCTGGAGGGGATGGTGAGAGACGGGGAAGTGGCATTATGGAGTACATACATGTGCATGTGGAAGTTATTATCCGATGGTGTTGTCAGTGGACTACATTAATTTGCATCAAACGGGTGAGAAGTATGTAGAAAAATATGAAATTTGGGGTAGCATAGCAGATTAGGTGTCAGCGAATAGCCGTGTTAATGTATTGTTGTCATTTCGGGAACCTGTAACTAAGTATCAAGATTGATTAATTTCTCAGCGGCGTGACACCATCTATATTAGTTTGCTTTGGATTTTCTCCGAGTCACCCAGCAAGGCCAATCATAAGGAATTGCGGTGAAATGAGATTCATATCTCCAGTTCTGCTCCGGATCAACTTGGACGATATCAAAATCGCGAAGTAGAGTAGCAGCCACCTTAGACAGCTCGAGCTGGGCCAAAAACCGACCAGGGCATTGATTATAACCGGCGCCGAACTGCATATAACGTAATACCAGTTAAATTGCATGTCCAGGGAGGGGAGGAAAAAACAAGAAAATTCCGGGGATTTTGTACAGGAATCGGATATGTATGAACATACCGGAACCATATACCTGTTCATCTCTTTCGCGCGTTCCACATCCATCCATCGATCTGGGTTGAATTCATCTGCATCGGCGCCGAATAAACTTGGGTCTCGGTGGATCACCCATGGGTTTATACTGAGAACTGTCTGTATAGATAATGATATTAGCTTTAAAACCTATTTAGAGAAATGGTAGGTAGATGATTATTAGTAGCACCAGGAAGACATACCCCTTCTGGGAAGAACCGGCCAAGAATAGTTACACCATCTTTCGGAGCAACTCTAGGAAGACCAAAAGCAACGGGAGTATGGAACCTCAAGGCTTCTTTGATCTAGACAGATGTTAAAATGAATGCTCAGAATCTTAAGAGCTTATATAACTTACACATGCCTGTAAATACGGCAGGTTCTGCGCCTCAGCATGTGAGACAATCTCGGACAATTCATTCCGATTACTCGCTGCGTCGACTTCAGCTCGGACCTTTTCCAATGCTGCCGTGTTACGCAGGAGGTAATAGAAGAATGCCTGCAAAACTGCGCTTATGGTGTCAGCTCCAGCACCCAGGTTCACTACGGCGGCTGCTAAAATTTCCTTCTCTTCCATTCGGTCTGGATATTTTGATCGTGTTTCTATCCACTGCGCCAGCATGTCCTTGCGTGTATCGTTATTCTTCGATCGCGCATCAAGTGCTGCTAGACATGTGTCGAAAATATGCATTGATGGCTTCAAGTTCAGCCAACCAATCAATGGATTTGCGAGGAGGAAGTCATGTAACCAGTAGACGTGGCCGATGAAAGAAATATAGATACCCAGCACTCGGGTATTAGCAATGGCGTTTCTGACATCGGAGCCCGAATCCAGGAAGCCGAATCTTCTGGAAAACGTCACCTCGCCAACTACGTCGAATGCAAAATAATTGAACCAATGGTCAAAGTGTACTGGCTGATGTTTCTTGGCCAGGAAATCGAATTGTGTCTCTAAGAGTTTGAGCGCATTGTCAATGTACGGCTCACTTTTGATCACGTTAGAAAAAGCATAGCCAGATGCGACATTCTTTGCTTTGTGGATGTGACGTTTGGGATCAAGTTCAGACATCTGGTTAATATAGCGCCGATCTGGGAGACTGAATGCTTGGTACCATCCCGACTATAACCCATATCAGTGATGCTGATTATTTGTTAACACAAAAAAAAAGCAATCGTACCTTTGGCAACGGCGCTACCAAGACCTCACGAATCCCATCTGGATGTCCAATGCTAACTTCTTTATGGCTGATTCTCACAAATGGCCCTGTCTTTGGGTCAACTTAACCCATGAGAGGGCAAGGAAACCATAACCCACCATACTTCCTATGAAGTTCAATTGTTGCTTTCTCAGTATGGCCGTCAATCACATGGTAAAACTGCCACAGTAGGGAAAATGAAGCCACAAACGGCCCAGGGATGTCGCTGACGGGGGAGAAGTAACGGCGTCGAATAATCACCACCAAAAGCAGTAATGCCAGGCCGATGCCGATTGTGCTTAGATCGATTCTGCAGGTATTCATTAATATTATGTACTCAGGAGAGATATATCGTCAAATAAAAGGAGAGCTGTAGTAGTCACCGGTCCATTAAGGATTCTGCCGCCACCAATATCTATATGTATCATTTCTCGGTGTTATTTGTGCTCGATACTTATCAATACATATCATGGAGGAGAATCATGGAGGGGCAGTGGCCCGAGCCTTGTACATGTATGCTTGGAGCCATTCAATATTTAGCATTAATAATAAAACTAAGAGCTGGGAGAAAGTTTAATTGTTGGAGAGCGAACATTGATCTGCATCAGGCCCCCAGCTTGATCTCCGGAGCTGAGTGAGCACTGTGCTATGCATCATGAAGGTCACATGTTTACGCCCATATCATTTTAACTGTGCTGCACGTTAATCCTCTGTATTATCTTCTCCACCGCATAAATTCTCGTAACTGCTGATTAGCTGCTCAAAGCTATATAGTACTAGTTCGGCGCATATGTTACCTACTACATAATGCACAACTTTACTAATAACATCAAATCGACAGCTTGCCTATCACTTCACCTTAACGACTACCTTCCCAAAGTGTCCTCCACTGTGCAGAAACTTCAACGCATCCTTCCCGTCCTCAAACGCAAAAACCCGATTCACAACAGGCCGAATGTGATGTTTCTCATAAAAAGCCAACATTTCCGAGAATCGATCCTTCGGTCCATTGATTATTCCCTTCAACGTGACTGTCCGTCTGAGCGCTAGGAGATTAATGTTTGTTCTGTCTCCCGGTTCGTCTTCTTTGCCGGATAAGTAGCCGATAGAGTTGATGAGACCGCCCCAGGCGATGCAATCGAAAGACTTGCGGAGCGTCCGAGCTCCACCAGTCTCGAGGATGATGTCGGCGCCGTGGTCGGAGGTGAGTTTCATTACTTCCTTTTCCCAGTCGGGATTGGTGCGATAGTTGATGGTGTAGTCGGCACCAAGGGATTTGGCTTGTGAGAGTTTGGCATCGGAGGACGAGAGGATTATTACTGTTTTGTGTCAGAGATGGAAACTTGAATGAGTGAAAAGAGGTAAGAAAAAGACAACGTACCCTTCGCACCACTTGCCTTCGCAATCTGCAACCCAGCAATTGCTACACCACCTGTACCCTGTAGTAACGCGATCTCTCCTTCCCCACCATTCTTCCCAATCGGTCTCATCCCATTGATCGACATCCATGCCGTAACACTCGCAATCGGCAACGCACTCGCCTCCTCATCAGTCAGATACTCTGGGGCCTTCACCAGGCCATACTCAGGGAAGACACGATGAGTAGTTAGCACGCCTGGTAACGGGGACCCCAGACCATAGGCCATGTCCTTGGCGGTGATTTGGCCGGTGAGATGGGTCTGGTTGAAAGTCGATAGAACCCGGTCTCCGACCTTCCAAGCTGAGACGCCTGGTCCTATGGCGGTGATGATACCGCACATGTCGGAGCAGGGGACGGTGGGTTTGTTGATGGCGTCGCGATGGT
>JAPVCE010000031.1:1208884-1235516 GCA_029606265.1 Paecilomyces dactylethromorphus | reverse complement strand
AAAAAAAAAAAAAAAAACAAAGTAACAAAAAGTAATTTATCTCTCTCCCAAATCTACATAATGGCATGCAGTATATTAAATTATCCATTGAAAATGGTGATCAACAAGCTAGAGCAACGACCATGTATGAAAAGTAATTGACATACCCTCAGTATCCCGATAATTCAGCGACACCGCATGAATCTCCACCAGAACCTCCTTTTCACCAGGAACAGGCATCTCGGCCTCTGTTATTTTTAAATTATCTAATCCATCCTGGGTAGTTACCCATTGTTTAATGGTGGAGGACATGGTGGTAATTTGAATAGTAAGTAAGACTGTTGGAATTTTGCCGATGTAAATAAGTTTGGCTGACTAGGGTGGTAACCGGGTGGGAAAATGGAAACAATAAGGGAATCCTGAGAGTTAGTATTACCTAAATTTTTGTAACAAGTGCTGGTGGTACCTTCGAGCAATTACACAATATGCCGAGGTCAGAGTTTTGAAAAGGTATAGCCCCCGCCCTTGGCGGGAGATTATACAAGCAGTGCTGGAATATGTGATTTAGGCATCATGGAACTAATAGGACATGTCTGACTGTAAAATATTGCAATGTTGAAGATTTTTTTTCAAATTACAGAGGACGCTCTTTATTCCAGTCAGAAAAAAAGCCATGGAGCGTGATAGTTGATTATCCCGCCAGTAGCACGTCTAATTATTCCAAATCACTATTGCTAAGGCTGCTAGTAATGTAATATCTTAGGTTTTTCAATTCAATCAAACCCAACAAGGGTTTCAGAAAGACAGAATAAGACATGGAATCCAGAACAAGTTAAAAATCTTTATAGTTCATCCCTGCACTTCAGGGCGTTTCTTCGCTAGCACTGGCTCCAACCTCGGACTCTTTCCTTTCGTCCGCCGTTGTAATGGACTTGTCCGTCCCAGCCTCTGGGATTGCAGCAGTGGACAACTTGGCTTCCTCGCTGGAGCTCTCAGCAAGAGCAGCAGAAGCCGCTTCAGGCTCATCCCGCTGTGTGGACAGCTCCACAGCTGGTTCAGTGGAGGCAGCGGCGACATCTTCACTCGAAGCGGGCGCGACACTGGTCTCCTTTTTTGATGAGAGATTCGGCTCAATTGGTTCAGAAACATCAGTGTACACTGGTACTCGGTTGATTGTGGTGACCTCAGGTTCAGGCTCATGCTTGGGCTCAGGCTCTGCCTTTTCCACCTTCTCAGGAGCCTCTTTTACTTCTTCTGCTCTAGGCTCCGCTGGTTCCCCGGCGACATTTCTTGCGATGGGTGGTGCCATCGTTGTATCGGCAGACTCTGAGGTATCGGGGGCATGAGTCCGATCCTCCTTGGTCTTCTCTATCTTCTCTGTCTTGGGTCCACCGCCCACGACCAAATTTCCATGCTCATCTGTCTGCCACAAGTCCCAGGTAGCAGTAATTTTGATCTCCGGTATCGATGGTAACTTGCTCTCTACGCTAGCAGCAGCAGCTGGCTTCCTCCTTGCTGGCCCGCGAGCTCTGCCTTTCCGTGCATCACTCAAGGGTCCTTTCTGGACGGGTGCTTCCTCTTTCTTTTCTTGGGGTTTCGGTGGTGCCTGTGGGCCCAGTTGCAGGCGCGAGTTCAGGTCTGATAGGAAACCCGCCTTGAGGGCGGCAATCTTGCTTCCAACAGGTCGAGTCGGGATAGCTGGTTTTGCCTTTGGCACAGGCTGTGTGCCGGAGTTTTTGGACTCTTCGACGCTTCCGTTAGAACTAGCAGAGGTGACCTTGGTGAGAGAGTCTGGTGACCCACGGGTAAGAGGCTTTGCAGGGCGAGCTGGAATCTGCGGCTTGGGTCTTCCAGGGATGGCTGGCGGTTTTCGCGTTTCGGTGGGCGATACTGTCTTCTCTGGACTGACGGACCGCTCCGATCTGGTGGAAGAGTCAACCGGGGGAGTCTGCTGTGGCCGTCTCTGCGGACGATGGGGGATAATAGGCTTTGCTGGGACATCCGGAGGGCTCTTCGCTTCCTCTTCGTTGTGAGGCTCTATTGTCGTCACAAGTTGCTGACTATCTGGTGCGTCTTCCCAGATATCCTGGCTGGGAAAACGCTGCTTGACCAAAGCTGGTCGTATAGGTGTGCCTTCATTGCCTTTCTCTAAGATTTTAGATGCTACCTTGTGCGAGTCAATCTGCTCTGTCTGCTCCTTTCGAGTTGCCTCCTGCTCCGGAGTCTCAAAAGTACTAGTCGGTTCCTCCTTGGGAATGTCAGGTGTCGACACTGTGGCGGACAATTGTAGGCTGTTGGGTGCGTCTTCCCAAATATCTTCACTGGGAAATCTGTGCTTTGAGACATCTGGGCGGCGTTTGAAGCGGTCCGCAGTAGAAAGTGATTTCTGTTGCTTGCCATCTTCCTCAGGGAAAAGTGGCTCGTATTCATCGACGTCCTCAAGCGGGGTGGAAACATCTTCACGATCATATGAGTTGAATCTAGACAGACCGGGAATGGGCCCATGGAGGCTAGTTGGCCGGCTACTGGGCCGACTGTTTGGGGCACTAGGAGTCCGACTCCTTTCAATTTCTGCACTTCCTCTCCTGTCGATCGAGGGGGAGACAGCAGGATGCAAGAATGCGGAGTCGGGGCGAACCTCATCTGCCGCTAGAATGGGCTCATCATACTCCGCATCCTCGCCTACAGGAGTCCGCGATCGATCCTCTGGCACTGGAGTGTGCGAATAACCATCCAGATGGTGTAATTGATGATACGGTTCGTCGACATGGATCACTTCGGGCTCACTACCGGCTCTCGAATGTGTGCTATCCTTCCGCTGCTCAGACTCCTCTTTGGTCTCCTGGTCAGACGGAGGAAGGCTCATATCCCGCAGACCCGATTTGATGGAAGGCTGCGAATCCCGCTGAGTCACCGGCGGCGGGGAAGTTAGACGGGAGTTATATTCGTCTGTTGCAATGTATCCCAACTCTTCATCAGGGGTACCCAATACTGCCGGCGAGGTGCCTAGGGGAGTTCAGTTCGAGTCCCACGGGAATTGCTCGCAGGAAGATGTACTTACCGAGACCAGAGCCCTGGGCCGCAGAGCCGCGCACAATCTTGTTCAAGTCGTCCCGGCTCAGCGCCCAATCTGGACGTGGCTCCCCAATCCCAGGACCATACTGACCCTGCTCTTCACGGACCATCTCATCCGGGTGCTTCTCATACCAAGCTTTCTCAAACTTGTCACTTGGCGGCACACCATGGCCGTGAAGGCCATAGCTGCCCGGAGGTGCAGATGGTTCACGGCCACTCCGGGTGCGCTGGTGATGACGACCCGAACGGAGAGATGTAGCAGACCCCAGGGAAGGAGCTGATACATGACCCCCAGGGTAAAGGTGTGGGCTTGGGGATGGTGCCTGCACATCGCCCGCGTTGGGGTACATCGGTACCCTTTGTCCGATCTCCGGGATACCATGTTCCTCTACGAAGGAAGCATGGCGCTCCGTATCGTTAGACGTTGTCGATTCTGCGCGGGAACCACTATTCTTCGAATATAACGAACGGGGACGACGGTCCGAGTCGTCATCTGCTCTGCCAAATCCCGCTGCGGCAGCCTGCTGAGAATCAGTGCGGGTGACAGCCTGGACCTTGGCCTTTGCACTGGACGTGGGCAATGAGGGCTTGGGTGCGTGTAACTTGAGATCGCTGCTAATATTTCTCGTTTCCAGCGCAGCCTGCTGCTGTTCCTCCTCTGCAGCTAGATTGTCCAACTCGGCATACTCCATCCCTTCCTGGCCTAAGGATGGTAGTGTTACGCTCGGGGGTCGGTGAGAGAAGGACGAATAGTCGCTCCCTGTACGGCTCATGTGCGGACCGTTGGGCATTTCGTTCAACGGTGAGGGGGCATAGCTATCCCGCAGGGGGGAAGTTGATCGTTCGACACGACGGTTTGCGGGACGAGGAGGGATCTTAGGGATATCGGAGGTTGCAGAGACTGCATGAGGATTTGGAGACCTTGACGGTCTAGGTGGAATGGATGGTGCCGTTTGTGTAGTCATGATGGCGGTATGATGTTGATTAGGAACGGTGCTGAGCCGTTAACAAAAAGGAAAAAAGCTATACGGATAATATATATTAGTCAGTTGAACCAAGGTTGATATACTCCGTGAATATCGCATCCGGCTGTTTCTCTGGTCTCTCATAGCAGCCTGCAGAGTTCGATGGCACATAAGGGTGTTATAGCATGGTATCTCTTTATGACGTTTCTTCGTCACCCCCGGCTTCTTGTTCGAACACAATTGAAGGGACGCACTTCTGATTTTTCCCCTCCACTTCGACAGCTGGTTGAGAATCAAGATTCTGTCATGTACAAGTCACGACGGAACGTCTTGCGCCATGCAGGCAACGTGGGCTGGGCTGGACGCAGAAGGCGACCAACGGACAATGCAGGAGCAGCGCAAGCGCGAACAGGCTGTGCAAGGGCAGCAGGGGCCTTGCCAGAGCTCTGATTGCAGCACCAAGCTCACCGCCTTCGAAGACTCCAGAGTACCATAAGAGATTCAGAGCAAACTGGGGATGCGAGTATTCATATGGCATGAAAAGCCGTGGGAAGACTATGCCAAGCGGGAGCTGAGAGCAAAATGCAGTATAATTTGCTTACCTAGTGCCGGATAGTATTACAGTGGTAGAGCTACACTCCCAAGCTCAGATCAGACGTCAATTGGATCAGAGGAAGTATAGGAATATGAATTATGAAAGGATTAGAGTGAGGGGATGTTCGCCGCGGAACTCAAGGATATAGATAAGGAGGTTTCAGACGTCGGATACTAGGAATGCAGGGAGTTCTTTTCGTAGGCGGTGACTCGAAACTGCAGCCGGAGCAGCAGGATAGAAATAGCAACTTGACGCCGGGCCGGTGATGTGATGTATTGCCCTGAGAGGGGACTGTGGCTGTGGCAGTAAGCCTTTGAACCCTTGACCGCCTGCCGTTGGCTTCCTGCCACGGTCCACAGACTCGCCGTGTGACACGCTCTGACGCACATCCCCGACCGTTATCCAGTCGGTCGTGCGGGAACCGATACAGACCCGTTACCGTAACGAGTGTGTGGACCAACAGGAGGAGCACCGTGGCATTTGTCGATTACCGTTGGCGCCAGGCCTATTGGCCCACAGAGATCGGCTTCGCCAAAGCTGTCCCGGTTCTTCTGAAGTCATCAAGCCGGCGATGCCATCACCGCTAGCATCTGCATTCGATCTACTAGTATAGACTGCGGCAATGAAAACTTTTTATGCCTCTTTTACTACCCCCGCGACATTTATGTTGTCGTGCAGTCTTTCTCTCGCACAACCATCTCTCACGCTGAGCTGCTCATCACAACCTTGGAAGCGAAAAGGGGACACTGGAGAACTCTGTATCAAATCACGCATCTAGATCGGACGGCTGCTCGAATTAGAACCCCTCTGCCGTTCATAAGGTTTACCAGCTGTACCCGGCCCCTTATCAGTCCTTACCACTGGGGCAACATAGCCCGATCGAGTATCTTCTAAGTCCAGACCATGGCCAAATATGATAGCGGATGATGCACGAGGTCGTCAAGGGACCAACGGTGCATTTGCGTGGCCATTCGAGATCGAGAGACCTATTGGAGCTCTGCAGATTTTTTTTATGGTCCTTGCAGTTGGTGTGCACACTCTGTATCGTTATATTGCTGCTTGTATGAACCAGTAATGCTATCGAGGGACGCGGTATGCTTGGCGGTGAAATTGGACCCTGGATTAGAAACCTGAACCCTGCAAACCTGGATGTTTCGACAATATCAGGCGGTTCCTCGGCCCGCAACAGGTCAGAAAATTTCTCTCAAACTGCTCAGCCCCTTCGGATAATCTTTCTTCTTTCTTCCTCGTCAGCTGCTTCTTATCCGCCACGCCAAAAGGCCGCCCTTGGAAAGAGGAGACGCGAGCTGTTCTGGTGGGCTCGAACGATACAGAAAAAGATGATGTCCAGTTATGCCACTGGTCACATCATCGACCTTCCCCACAAGGCTTCATGTCTAGGCGACCGTGGGACCAGCTCCACCAACCGACTACCGGCTGTGACCACATCCTCCGCAAATCTGCGACAATAACCGCTACGGATGGTGGATCGCTACGTATACTTAGAACCTGCTGGGGTTTCAAACATTGCTGCCTCAAACAGTTGAACTAACCGATTCATTTTCACAGACGATCCTTGTCCTTCATTTTAACTAGAAATGCGGTCTTTCCCACTTGATCTCGCTTATTCGAGCCTGGGACAGTCCCAAGCACGAAGTGAATATGTGCCTTCAAAGACCCTGGATTGACTCGCACAGACAGACAGGGGGTAGTTCCGCCAATCCCACTGCAGTATCGAACACGCCTAGCTGCAGGCTACTGAGTGGATTCTTTGACAAAGTATTATATATTTTAATTACAAACAGTGATGATCTCTAGAAAAACTATAGGCTCTAGAGTAATATGCTACAACATCATGAGATAGTTCACGATTCCCAAAATTGAATTCTTCCTCTATGGGGTTCTAAATATCTTTGAAATACTGCAACAAAAGCTACACCCTGCGGGAATAGGCCCCGCGGCAACATCCAAAGAACAACACCAGCCTCAACCCCGCATTATCATATCCGCCGCCTGTGGATTAACATCACCCGACTATTGCAGCTAAAATTGACTCTTCCAGAAGCCGTGAACTACTGCATGCTACGAGTCCAGATGATGCATCCTGGTACAACCTCCTCTCTATGCAGATCACTTTAGTTCCTCCTCATCTGCTCTTCTCTCAACGAATAAAAATTATCAGGAAAAAAATCACGCAACTTGCAAATAAAGTTATCATGCCCCTCAACACATTCCCTGATTTTATAGTATAATGTATTTGGAAGACTACTTTAACATAGACGATTCTTTCAGGTCCCATTCTGTGAACGATACCAGTATCGTATTCTATCATATCACCAGCGAATGCCCGCTCAAATTAGGAAAACTTTGCTGTTTTACTTTTCGAGAATCAATTCAAGAGGGGGCTTCTACATTGCCAGGTAGTAATCGGATACTATCGCCACTAGTAACTAATAGAAAATGCATTACCCCTCATTTGGATCCATTCACGAAAATGCTTTCTTTAACCAGGCTATCCTATCCTATCCTATCATCATATTCTACTTGACTCTTACTACCCCACATCCAAGCTGCCGCGCCGATTTCAGGGACCATATCACGCGACAGTGTCTCAGCCTAGGATCAGGTCTACACGTCTGCTGCATTCGATGGGGGATCTCCAAAGCCTCTAAGTAAGCACGATCTCGTTTTCGGGAATTGCTATCCTAGCCAGCTAGAGTGGGTTTGCATTTACTTTGATGTTAACTGCTGACTATCGCTATGGTGGAGTAAGCATGGGTATTATAGTAACCACTGTTAGTAGATACCATGGTACGTATATCTTTATTACGATCTCCAAGGGTGCTTAAATATGGATATATGAAGGT
Organism: Paecilomyces dactylethromorphus; assembly: GCA_029606265.1. Classification (NCBI taxonomy): domain Eukaryota; kingdom Fungi; phylum Ascomycota; class Eurotiomycetes; order Eurotiales; family Thermoascaceae; genus Paecilomyces; species Paecilomyces dactylethromorphus. The sequence continues at coordinate 1,228,035 of JAPVCE010000031.1, read as the reverse complement.
AAAAATACCATACAATATAGAAAAAAAAGGAAGAAGAAAAGGTACTAATAGATTTGATATTATAACTTCCTTCATCATTTTTGAGGCCATGTGATAAAGAGCTCAAATAACTACATCAGACTGCACTTGATATAGTGTACGTAGTGGAATGTGAGAACAGATGAACAGACAGACCCCATATATGAATCAAAGCTGCATAATGGACGGTAATCTATGTTCCGTATCGAGAAATAGGACATATCGCAGGCCCGATTGATTCATGCGATAGATTCGATAGCCCTGCAGAATAGATGTGACTCAATTTGGTAACATCGGAGTTTTCCTATTGCTGCTACTGCCAGAATCAGGAGGATTGATGATGACGGATTAAGGAGATCTACAGCTCTTACACCCAAACAAAGCATTGATAAGATTGATATGAGACATAGAAATACAAGGTGCATCCACGCATCGTCGTAAGAAACAAGAAACTAAAATGTACCGTACCTTCGGCCACGCAAAAAGCTACCAACTAAGCGAACAACTTTTCATACCGCTTGGACTCGTTCTCGGTTTCATACCCAAGGAATTTCAACAGGACTCGTCCTAAATTCCTGACTTCACACTGGGTACCTCCATCCTATGTGAAATAATGTCATAATGGTATCGTGCATCCTTCGTTGCGAACGACAGAACCGGAAATTCATAAGAACAAGTGTTGCCCGTAGTGTCAATGACGTCCGTTGTCCTCCTCAGACTATCATTTGCGCAAGTCCTTGGCCACCTAACGTCTTGCTGCCCACAAACTCCTGGCTCCTGATACCTGCCAAAGCATAGAAAAGAGCAGCTAGGCTTAGGAAGACGGCTGCTGCGATCAGGCTTGATGCACCCGAGAAGAGACTCATCCATTGAACAATAGCCATGGCCGTGTAAATCGCTGCGCGCATCCAGATCGTGGTAAAGCGTCGGATGAAAGCGTCAAATTTGGAGGAGGTGGGGCAAATCCTCAGGAGGAAAGGGACCTCGATGAAGATGATGAGGAACGAACAGACACTAGAGATCGCACTCTTAGTGAGCTGGATAGCGAAAGATGGAGATCAAACACTTACAGGCATACTATACTAAAGACAATACGCAGTGCGTTAAAGGAGAAGATGTTGGCGATTCCGAGGGCAAAGCACAGGATTATGCATAGCACGCCGGTCCTGTATGGTTCGAAGTCAGTAAGCCTTCAGAAACTGCAAAATGATGACCAAGAACTGCCCGGAACAGAAAAAAGATTCTACACAATCGGAAACTATATTGCGGCTCTCCATAATAGTCGGCGGCAATAGACCTCAAACTGTATGTTCATCGTCTGGGTAATAGTCGTTTGAGCTGTACGCTCGATGCCCTCAAATTATGATATGGTATACAATGAAATCAGGGGAAGGATGAGGAGTATAGAGTAACAAACCATTGTCCATAGATGCCTAGAAATGGTATTAGCTCTGATTTCTATGTTGATCAGGCAAGCAATGCAATGCCATGCCATGCAGTCGCAAAAGGAAGCTTACTGAAATTCCTGGAACGGAACTCCTCAGCCAACGTCATTTTGAATACTGGATCTCAGATCACAGCGCCAGATATTAGTTCCTGACTATCTCTCCTCAATCGACAGCGCAGTCACTGTTGAATGACGCGCGTCCTGAAGGTGAAAGGTATAGGTGGCTCGTTCGTCTTCTCTCTCTCTTCTGAGAATCTGGGAGTCGTGATTATCGTCAACTGTCGTCAGGCGTAATTTCGCAAACAATTATATCAGAGAGGCGAATGCAGCATGCAATATCGTCTATGCGTGGGGTTGTGAATGAGATAATTCACAGGCGTGGTCCAGCCGTCAGCACTTTGGAAGGTAAACAACGTGGAAGGTTCGGAGTTCGGAGTCTAAGCGTCACTTAAGGCGGCAGCGAAAATAAAAGCGTTGAGCACTCCCCGGTTGTTGGTATGTAGAGCAACAAAGAGTAGCTGCGTCACACAAGGGCGATCTTTATTTTGGTTAGATGCTTCCCAGAATAATACTCTGCCTCTGAGTTCGATAATGCCTCAAGAAAGCAGAGAGCTTTTTCTTCCGACGTGGAATGTCTGGAGTTGCTTTCTAGCTATGGACCTGTCAGCAGAAGCAGCTATTCAGAATCGGGACAAGCGGCACTCCTGGCAGGAACGGCGAACCGTTAGAGTCGCACTCGCGAGGACCTCTTCTTGGGGGTTTTGCTTCACTCTTTTAGCCCAGAGACTTCGGCAGCCTCGGAGGTCATACGTTTCGGGTTTGATCTTAGTGTGAATGGGAATAAATAGGCTGCTTTTTAAACCACCACGCCGGGACGCTGCATAGAATTCTGGAGCCTAAAGGTGCACCTCCCAAGAAAGATACTTCAAAAAACTACTATTAGGCTAGCATGTGGAAGAAATGAATACCACGTCCTTGGGTTGCACGACAATAAATCGTTCATTCCCGGTGCTTTAGTCGTCATTTCCTTAATTTAGAAATAGCCCCTAGAGAAACAGATGCAACGCAATAGATCTTCAAGTATGTCCATTAACCTCCACACTTCGAATTAAACCTGGATGTGGATAGGTATGAGGGCTGTGAAGTGCAGGTGAGCCTCTTCCTTCCCTTCCAACACCCACACTTCGTCGGGGCCGTCGTCTAGAGATCGCGACGCGGTATTTGCCAGGACTGTCCCTCCATCCTGTATCTCCAGTCTTCTCAAGAAATCAGTATCATCGTAACCCCGTGTCTATGCGGCGTAAATAAGTCTGAAGATGTCGTTGAAGACGAAGTAGTTGCCAGAATCGTCACGCAGAAGCTGGAAAGCTTGGGTGTAGCTCATAGGCTTTTGCTCCTCATCGACCTAACGTTTCCAACCAACTACGATCAGTATACACGAGCGAAACTGAATAAGTGAAGAATACTCGGATTCGACGTACCAGCAGGGCACCGGTGACCATGACAAGGATACCACCATTTTGGTTGGAGGGCTGAGCATCGAGGGTAGCCAGCTGGTGGGCAACCTTCTGGAAAGGCAAGCTCTGTATACTGTTAGGAATTTGTTTTGGCAAAATTTGAAGGGAAAACTAACGGTCAGCTTCTCGACAATACTGGCGGCACCCAAGACTGAGGACGTCTCGAAAGTGAGCATAGACTGCTCGCGCTGTATGATTGTTCCCGTCAGACCTGCTTCATATGATTTTTATTAATCTAACTCACGTAGAGCGCCGCGAGACCAGCTCGGTTCTCATCGAACGTCTTGTAGTAGAACTCGACGAATTGCTCTGCAACGAACGTTTATATGTTAGGATTAACAGTGCATTTTTTTTGTCATAAATGCGACATCGGAAACCAGAAGTAACGGATACGTACGAGCAATGTTCAGGAAGTCTGTAGAATAGAGAAATGTCAGTTTTCTTCCTATGTCAGAGATCTCCGCAGCGCAACCGCGCAAACAGGCAGGGAGGGGTAGCCGGGCATGCGGCCCCCCATGCACTTGGCAACTGCGCGGTTCCTGATGCATATAAAGAGGAAGTACTTACCACCCATTTTGAATAGATATCTCCAGGAGACCAGGACAAACACAAATTACTAACAAGTGCGTGACTGAACCGGGTTGAAAGCGATTGTTGATGTATTTCAACTCTCACGGCTGGGAGGAGATTGTGGGGCAGTCCATGGTGGGGGGATGCATTTTCGGCCTGCAAGCCAGTTTGACCGCCGGCGCCTAAATTTTCTCGGTGAATTTCTCTTCCTTTCCACCATAGTAACTCTTAATTTTCTTTCTTGCCTATAATTCCTACCTGAGACAACAAATTGCGTCGCACTTTCTGATTAGAATAGGCGAACATTGCAGAGATGGTAGAGCTGCTCTATACTCATTGAGCTTGCCTACTGCACCCAGCAATGGTGCTCTCGTGCTTGCTGTGAAGATAAACCCATGATTGGGCTCCATCCCTTGCTCTGGCAGCAACATAGTGAACTCTGTGCTTATTGGCACAATCGGCTTCTAGCTAACATATAAGTTTACTTTTACTAGGTGAGCGACAATGAATTTTCTCAAAGTTTGTTTCGATATTCCTTACATGATGTTTAAATTTCTAAATAATAATAAATTCCTGACTCACACATCCGTGGAGTATTACCTTTTGCTCTCTGATCTGCAATTGCCTTATGCTTGTTATTGCTCATTTCTTCTGTTAAGTGGGTATTCATGTTGCATTTAGCTCGAAAATTATGTTGTCCCTGCTCCCTAGATATCATCTACGCTTTATGCGGGCATTGAGCGGTATTTAGGTAGATAACTTTTGATAATATACATTTTAAAGTCCGCCAGACTTATCCATTCCACCGTTGCAGCCGTAAATCTTATTTACGTGGTAACGCCTGAGTACCTAGAACCAATATTTGTATAGTGCAAGAGCAACCCCTGAACGATTTTATTCAGATTCCGAATCTGCAAACATATCCTCTGCCTTAGGGCGCGGTTTTCGCGTCGAAGGCTGAGCTTCCGGTTCGGGCAGCTTCTCAGGTGTCACTTGCTTTTCCTGCACTTGAGAGTCGACCCCTTCCATTAGTGTGTCCTCTTCCATTTCGTCTCCATCAAAATCCTCCAGGTCACTGTCTTCCATGGGAACGCCGTCGATATCGCTCATAGGCTCGCCATCGAAATTGTCATCCTGACCAGCTGTGGGAACTCCCTCCCGATCGATATCCATCTTATTATCCTGTGCCTCAACAGGTTTAGTCGGATCGAATTTGCCGCCAGAGGTGTCTTCCTCAACAGCCTTCCACCGACTCTTGCCCTTTGCACCGACAGCACTGGCAGCCTTCTCTGCCTCTGCCTTCTCCCTTTCCTTGGCTAGCTCCTCTTTCGTAAGAGGCGGCCTCTCAAAGACCTGGACGAAGTGTTCCTGACTTGTTTGAGGGAAGACGCACCACCCTTCCCACAAGCTCAGGATTGTACCAACACTCCGCTTCCATTTCTCTGCCTTTAGCCGACCCCAGCCAAGCTCCTTCTCCAGTCTTCCGAGATGCTCGAAGGCCTGGTGTGATTTGAGTGCAGATTCGAAAAGTTGTCGATAACGCCAAGCATGGCGGACACCGCTAGTAGATGAGGATGAAAGAATATCTGATATCACATAGAGACCGACAAGTTTAGCGGCTGAGGTGTCAAGCTTGTCCTTAAATGCAGATCGATTTTCCTGGGACGTGCTATCAAGAGCCCTGCTTGCTTCGGCCTCGCCTTTCGCGGCGCCTCTCTCAGCGAGATGATCGGGATTTGCTCCTGTGTACGCCAGTGGATTTAGGACATTGGTGACAATCATCTCGACCACCTCATCTGCACCCGCACCGGCGTGCTCAATAGCAAAGGCGGTTACTCGCGCAATATCTCCTCTCCTTAGCTTGGCGTTCGTAGTGGGCAGTCTCGCGAGCAGATGTGTTAACTTGGCCTTCTGAAGAGGGTTCATATAGCCTAAACCATCGGTAGCCCCTCCTGGAACATCAGCATTATGCCGTTTGTCATCCTCTGCATCCGAGTACTCGTCTTCAGAGGAGTTGTAGTCATCATCAGAGACGAATTCGTCCATTTGTGTAGTATATTCGAAGCGAAGTGCCTTCTCAGGGGGAACCCAACTAGGACCTCCTTCAAAAAGTAGCGACAACGGATTCACTGCCATACCTGGATGTCGTCGAATCCCTTTATTTCCAGCATTGGTTAAAATATCCCACAGCTTCCACCGATACCACACGCCGCCAGTGCTTCTGGGATTCCACAGCCATGCCCACTTCTCATCTTTCTGAACTTCCGGCCGACTCATAAGCAGAGCCTCAAATTCAGGACCATAATTCAATAGATTCTCCAATGTCTTGTGAATCAACTGTAGTTGCTTCAGGTCAGATGGTGGCTTAACGTCCACTTGTAGTGCGGGGCCACTTCTTCCGTATGACAGGCCGTATGAAACAGGAGGTGCAAATCCACCGCGATGTGGTCCTGGAGGAGGGGCACGATTCAAGCTTCCAACAGGGTTCTGGTTCATTGGCTTTGCGCCGAATGGGAGAGAATTTGACGATGATAGACCAACGGTTACAGGCATGCCTGAACTGATTGCCGCGGAGGAGAGATGTCGAGAGATGGAGAGGTAGAAGCCCCAACCGAGATATTTATTTTGCAGTGCACTCACAGTGGTATCTATATCGCTAGCAGCTGACTCTTTCGCAAGGGTAACAATAGCTGACCATGACTTCCGCTCCGTTGGAGCTTGACCGGCCTGAGGCATAATCTTGACGTTGTCAACGGCGAGGACAGACGGAATCAACGCCTTGACCACAGCTGGTGACGTCCCCGGCGGCAGAGAAGCTAGGTATAATGTTGGCTTCGCGGCTGCCCTCTCAGCCTCCTTCGCATCTGCGGTCTTCTCGTCCTTATCGTCGGATGTTCGAAAAGCAGCCGCCGCGTCCCGCGCGCTGGGCCCTGAGTTTTCGAAAGCAAAAATCCCCTGCGCAGAGTCGCGCTCCCTATGTAATGGCGTAAATCCTTCATGATTGCGTTTTCTCGACAGCGAGGGTGGTGGTGGTCCTAGACTCCCTGGCCCACTGCTGCGTGGACCAGAACTCGTACAGTGCCGTTTCGCAGGGCCTCCAAAACCTCCTGGCCCATGTCCAAATGTATTTGGTCTACCTCCTGCTAGAGGACGATTTGCGCTTGGTGCGTCTGCATCTTCATCGAAGGACTTGACAAAATCCTCGAGAACAGCTGCCGTCTCAGCTTGTTCTCGGGCGCGCTTTGCTTCTGCTTCTGCCTTTTGGCGTTCGAATAACGACTTCTTGGCGGGTGCTGCGAGTTTGGCCGAAAGTTCTGGGAAGGCCTTTGTTTTCGAATCCTCTGGCATTGCGACTGAGTCGCAGCAACAGCAACAGCTGTCAGAATGGCTGTGTGGCAAAGTTGGTGATTAGTTATGGGTGTTGTCTAAACCCAGACACGGAATCGGATGTCGGTTAAGTTGGGGGTGGAGATAGCGGACTTAGTCCTTAGGCGCTCGCAGGCAACTCCAGTACAGTATCAGCAGAAACGTCCTTTCAACGTCTACAAGGGACTCTGAATTTACGAGCTTTCTCTAGAACTTGCTTTTATCTACAAAGAGCCAGGTATCATATAAACAGTTTTTGATAAAAGAAACTCGATGGCTGCCATAGAGCTGCAATCATTACTACGGTTCCTCTCCCAGGATGCCAAGGTACCGCTTGCTGTGGCAATGAGTAAAGTGAAAGAGCTACAGAAAGCTGGTCTCAGCAAGTACAGAAGTCACCCTTAATGTTGATGACAGAAAGTTTAATACTTGCAGTCCTGATGAAATTGGTCGATCCGATCTGCAGACGCTCCAGGCCATCTTCAAGGATGACAAAACGGCCAAGAAAGTGTTGAATGCTGCGAAGCGCAGCTCCAAGAAACGCGCAGCACCAGACAGTGCAAGCGCCTCGTCACCCAAGAAGAGAAGGAAAGGAGATCCTAACGCTGAGACAACGCCTTTCCATATAGAATCCAGCCTTTCTCTTCCTGACTCATTGGCAAAGGAAGAAGAGCTATCGAGAATAGTAGTACTCACCAACAGAGCACCACTGGTGCTTGCATTTGCAGTGACAGTGCTCAAATATACTATGCCCGAGCAGCCCTTATCAAGCCGATTGAGCTTGGCACAAGCTGTTGTCAGCGCCAATAGCCGCAGCAAAGCTGTCAGTCTCGGTCTCGAGAGCGGGAAAAGTGCAGAAGAAGAGGGCTGGGGAGAAGGGTTGCCCGTGGTGAAAATCCTTGGGCGAGAGATCAGGGTATTGAAGAGATGGGATTATAATCCAGCAGAGGGAAAGCCAGAAGATGCAACCACGTCTGACAATTCGCAGCAGACTGTCAGGGACGATTCTGATGAGATGCCACCCCTCTGGGGCCTGGATCTAGAAGCCGTGCGCAAGTCAAATACTCAGCCAATAAGAGCAGATCTCCAAATACATACGACAGATGCCGCGCGATCGTACCTCATGAAGGCGTTTACTTTACATAAGGAGTCCAACTCTGAGAAGAAAGAGTCTTCAAGCAAGAAGTCCAATGCCGCCTTGGCCAATGAGAGGGAAGAGGCTCTCGGTCTTGTCCTACACGCCATCGATCTTCTATGCCAGTCATGGGCTGCAACGCTCAACCATGAGGAGTTGGATAGACGCGCCTGGGCCTGGTACTTGCGCGTCAGACCAGATGTTCGAGCTGGAACAGCTGGCTGGGGAGAGAAGGGCGAGGTCAGACTAGCTGATATTCTGAAGTTACGCAGGGAAGAATAAGGGCTATAGGTGCATCCTGCTAAAGAGACTCTTGTAGAACAAGGAGCTTTGATCAAAAAGATAAGGGTGAATATCACAGCAATCCAATGTGTGTGTGCCCCAGACCATCAATTTTAGTTGAGTTCCATTATATTCACAGTACAAAAACAATCAAGCAACCACTTCTTCCGAATGCTCCACTGTTGAGAAAACTGGTTTATCTGCAATGCTGGTACCACGTTCCAGCTCGAGTTCTTTCTCAGTTGGCTGGTTGACATTCAGATCCGTATCTCGGTGGAGGTCCATGGTTTCTTTGTTGAAGAAGTTAACATAGATGGGAAAAACCCAAGCCAAGACATAACCCATCATGGGAATGGCAACCGCGACATGGGCATTATGCTGGGTCTGCGACATGAGAATTGATCAGTATATTTTTAGTGGACAAAGGTGAATGAGGCAAAGAACTTACCACTACCGCTCCCATCATTGGGGGGAAAACGGTGCCACCAGAGATGGCTGCAACGAGCAACGAACCTCCACGCTTAGTATGGCGTCCAAGACCTCGCAGGGCCAAAGTGAAGATTGTTGCGAAGCAACACTGGAGAGACTTGATTTAGCACATGTCCATCATAGATGGCTTGACGCTGAGCATTAGCTGGATGACCTACGGATTCAAAGCAAAACACTAGAATGAAGAGGGCTATGGACGTGGTCCCCTTCGTATTCATTGCTGCGACCGAGAAAACAAAGCACATGAAAAGATATGTTGCGAGCATATAGCGAGGCTTGAATGCTTTCATCATCATCAACCCACTAGCCACGAAACGATTGAAGGCATACAAGCCTTGAGCGACAGCAAGTAGATCCGCTATTTGTCTATTAATCCGCTGCTAAACTGTATCTTCGCTCTTGATAGATACTTACAAGCTTCAGCACTGGTACGTCCAGCTTCTTCGGCAAAGTTGATGAAGTATCCTGCAACTGCAACTTGCGCTCCCACATAACAGAACTGGCTCCACACTCCGAAGAAAAGATTATATTGTTTGCTGAAGGGGCCGGGATCCACGCCATGTTCGCCAATTTGTGTTTCAACTGCCTCCTGGTCGGCGTCGGTAATTTCAGGAAAGGGAGCGAGGAAAAACAGGATGATTAACAGTGCGACAAAGCAGGCTACCCCGAGGTATACCCACTGCACGTTCTTCAGTCCATCTTCCGTGTTAACCGTGTGCGCGAAGAATACGCGAGAAGCAAGGAGCGGCGCTACAAACGTTCCGACTCCCTGTACAGCTTGGGCAAGGTTCAGCCGGATTTCGCTATATCTTGGTGGGCCGCAGATAGCGAGGAATCTGGAACAGTCAACAAACGATTTGTTTACTATTGGGGTCTCCGAGACTTACGGGTCTGCAGCTGTCTCGAGAGTTGAAAGACCGGCGCCAACAACCTAGGTCGCCATCAGCCTCATGTTAGGGAATCTGCTGGAGCCAGACTCACAAACATGCTACCACAGAAACCCCCGAAGGACTTCTTGACACCACTTGGCCAGAAGAGGACACAACCAACAGCAAGCACAGCAAGACCTGCATGGTCGTCATTATTTTCGCCACTTCTTCTGAACAACCTGGTATTGAGCAAGACGCACCTGTCATGAAAGTGACTCGAAACCCGAACCTCCTAAGAATCCATCCGGAGATAGTCAATGGGCAGATGAAGTATGCTCCGAAATAGGCTGCTTGAAGGCCGCTAGACTTGCTGGCTGTGATGTTCAGAATACTTTGGAAATGAGAATTCAGGACGTCGAGTAAGCCATAGCCAAAGCCCCAGAGAAAGAAGAGAATAGTAACTGAGGTTTATCTCGATTAGTTTTGACGATATAACAGCATGTTGGTGGCCCACAGCTAGGACCATACAAATGCGATTTTCTCACCTAAAAGATTAGGTATGATGGACTGCCGTAGGGTGAGATGGACAGCAGACGTGACTGAGTCATCTGCAACGGTGATTTTCCGCTTGTATAGGACCATGGTGACCGCTCCAGACAAAATAGGCGAAGAATAAACCAGAAAGGCCGGCCTTCACGTCTGTTTTGCGAACAACTTGGGGAGCCTCTTGTTGAAATACCAAGAAGAATGACAATGAGAAAACAATCGTTCATCTCCGTGATTTTGCAACATGGGATAATTTATCCAGGACTATAGAGCATCTTGTTTCGGGCCATTGTCAAGCGAAGACAGAAAGCAACCACCAAGCAAGGGTGTCCACCAGACACACGGGAGATGCCAGCAACGGCGCATATACTCTCTGGGGCTTGAATCCTCCAAGGTACATAGCTTTGCCCTCAAGTTGATCGACTGGATTGGTGGAATCAACCCTTATTAGAACTCACTCCCCGGTGGAGGCCATTGGCCGTGTTTTCCACTTCCCCACTGGAGACCCCAGCTTTGCGGGGAGAACGGGGGAAATCCCTGACCGGTGAGAAGAAATTCATCAGACCACTATTCGTTCTAGGATTCCCCATCCGCTCCCCAGAGCTGCATCTGCGCGTTCAAACTTTCTTCTCGGGGAATAGTCGATGGCTTCAGTGTCAAGCGAGACGTTTCGTCCATGATGCTAAAGCATAGCCCACCTATCACACGACGCCACTGGAGAATGTCCTATTGAGAGTATATATATCTTACTCTGCGGTGGCGCTCTTCTACACAATGGACCTCGGGTTATAGTTGCTTTTAAGCGACCTTGGGGTTGGCTCAGACCACATACATGTACACTCTAAGACCGGTGGCTGTTTCTTCGGGGAGATATACACCGAGAACCCCGAACGTATTGACCTGTCCTTATTTCACCACCATCACTATTTGAGGGGGATCTTTATAAGGACCCAGTTTTGAGATCTTAAAACTATAGCCGGCTTCCCCACATGCTAAATTGCGCGAATCCCCACGGGGATCGTGTTGAACCCCGTACTCAATCCAAACAACGTCTCTAGAACTTTTAAATATTTACAGCATTTTCTCCCATTATAATCCCAATCAATCAATCATATTCTCATTTTAATCATCAAATATAGCTCTCTTTCGTGAGTAAGAAAAGGATGGTAATCTATCTATAGAAGGATTAAAGTCACACCTTGCGTCACCAGCTACGGCTTCCCTGCATACCTGAATGAGCTACCAATCACCACTTTACCAGACACTGTAATCACTACAGAGTTCACAGATCACCCAGGTACGATTTCTTCATCTAACTAAAGATTTCAAATATATTCTCCCCCTCCTCCCTTTAGATTGTTCTAATCCAAACAAGCATCCAGCAACCCTTTTAGATAGCTTCATAAAAAATAAATAACCATCAGCACCTGACCACTACTAAATCCTGCTAGCAGTTCATCTTACCAATAACACCAGATAGGTAATTCAGAGAACTCAATAACTAATACCAGTTTAATTTACATTCTGTCTCTCTTCGTGCTTTTCACATTCAGTATTAGGAATTAGGAAATATAGAGTAGTTGCTACGCATGTTTTTCATATTCTTGGATCGACGGCTTACAATTGAATCGCAGTGGGTGGGTGTAGAATTTGATCTAGATATGGTAGTTAGTTATATGATTTATATCGACATCTATTCTGGAATTTATAGAATACTCACTTCTTTTCGTTTTATTCTCGAGGACAATGTAACTTAATTCTCTTGTTCTAATGCCGAAGCTGGGATTATGGATTATGTAAGGCGAAAAGGACAAAAAAGGAAGGAAGGCACGTGGGCAGTTGACTTATTAGGCTTTCCGGGTTTCGGATTAGGTCAGATATTCTATTGACTATTAACTTGTCTTTAAGTAATGAATTATATTTATTCGGATAATTTATTCTTTTTTGAGGACAAGACTATATTCTAGATGATTTCTTTTTTAGAATGGACTAATCTCATCTATCATGAGTCTCTGTTAGTAATCCACCTTGCGGGCGGTCTTGTCTATTGAATTCCGGAAAATATGGTATGGTGCGGAATAATATGTACCCGCTTGGATCGATACTACATAAGCAGATGGACGAAAGCCAGGATCTAAAGCATGTCCGTTCCAGTTACATACCGCGTGACATGTACTACATAGGGTTAGGATAGTCTACGGGTGGTGGTAAGTTGGTTGCATCCGGCGTTTCTCGGCGATAAGAGAGATTTGATCTAATCTCTGGAGAGCGATGAGATGGCTCTCTTTCATTTGTGCAAGGAGAAAAATAACTTTTTGAATAAAAGAAAAAAAAAAAAAATTTAAAAAAAGCCGACAAGACTCAATCCGTCCAACGGACCGAGTCTAGTGCCGATCAGGTGGACATGGGATTGGACTTCTATCAGATTTTTTGCTTTTTTAGGTGGGGAGAAAAATCGACCGCGATGACGGCATGGTTGAGATTGAACATTCGATTCGTTCCGTCGGGCGTCCGTGGTGTCCTTCCCTTCAGCCTTGCCGTGATGAGTAAGTAGTATGGAGTGTTCGGGGGTGACCTGCGGATATCAGTGGCACCACTGGAGAAAAGAAAGGAAAAAAAGAGCCCGGAAAGATTTTTTTTTTTTTGAATTTCAGCAGTCGTTCTCGGTTTCCCAAAAGTCGAATCCGAGGGACTTTTAGAATTGCGGACAGATGAAGGTTTAGTGGAAAGCAATCTAGACCCAAGGAATGCTGTAAAGTTTCACGGCTTCCGCACCGGAAAAGGGAAAGAAAGCATTGAAGGTCCCCGCTGAGCTGAAGATGAGACTGTATCGTATCGGTCATGCGGTCACATGCAACGAGATCCAGCGAGATACGATGGAGAGTCCAGAAAACAAGAAACTCAGGGAAAAAGAACGAAAAGCTAGTGATGGGAGGCGCATATTGTGGTTACCAGAGCCCCAGGATAATTATGGTCGGTTGGTCGTAAGTACCGTACATGGATGTGTGCACTGAGGCCAGCGCAGTTGGAGAGGTTTGAGAAGGTGTGCCGGTGGAGTTCGGGGTCCCGCCTCTGTTGGCCGTTGGTCAGCATCCGAGCGTATGCCTTACCCAGACTGGCGCAGGGTTTGTCTAGAAGGCCCAACTGGAACTGCTTGTTAACGAGAGCCAGCATCTCAGGCACGGATGGTCGGATGCCCTGAAATCGACCAACGGGGGGCTGGCCGGTAAAGCTGGCCGGTCATTGGCCCAGGAGGACGGCGGTGCACCCACCCAGTCTCATCGGTCGCCAATCACAGGGGAAAATTAGGATCAGCCGGCGTCTGTGGCTGAACAGTGGCAGCAGAAAGAGGAAAGACAAACAAGAAAGTGACATGCTGGCTGGAGACCACTGGACAAGAATAGCCAGGATGAACCAGGAGGGACCAGGGTGCAGGGACCCCGTCCAGCATCCAGATCAAGTATGATACGGTAGGATGGGGGACAGGTGAAGGAAGGAATGAAATGAAATGAGAAGGGCAACTGTATACAGGACCAGATCGGCCCTTGAATCTCCACCTCACGAGTGGCAATGGGGAACACTGCGAGGGGGATCATAATCAGAATCATAATCATAATCATGATTCGGGCTCTGGGTCTGGTCCAGAATCCGATAGGTGCCCTGTTCTGTTGTAGAAAAAGCTCTTTTCCTGAAAACAGAGACCAGTTGACTGTTCTTGGCACCCGCTAAACCAACCTCTGTTTCAGGCCCGTTCCCTCTGGCCACTTTGGGGCATCTCCTCACGCTCTCCCCAGCACCACCAGTGAATCCATTCACGGAGACACCTGGGAGATCTTTTCACACTGCAACAGAGTCAATCTTGGGCTTTGACCAACGGAACTTTTAGGGAGCTGGCCTGTGGTGCGGAGTTCGAACTAGCCCAGACGCAGGTTCTTTGGCCCGGTCTGACACTCCGACCGATCGGTCCGTCTCTCACTCTCTCACTCTCTTACTTTGCCCCCAAACCTGCCCTTTCTCTTGCCCTTTATTCACTCTCTCACTTTCACTCGTCCTATACCGCCCTCGAACCAACCACTCTTTACGACCTTGCTACGACCTCGAGACCCAGATCTCGATTCTTTGGTCCTTTTGTCGCCTGGACAGCGACTGGAACACCGCCCGACGCGCTGGTGGAACGAAGGAAGGAGGATCAGGCCCGACAGGGCTGTGCAGCGCCATGGCTGGGCGTGTACCCTCATCGCGAGAGCAATCGGATCACTCTCGTTACCGTTCGTCCCAGTCGTCCATTAGAACGCAAGAACAGCGGGAATCGATCTCGCGTCGCTCATTATCGAACCACTTCTCCAATCCCAATGTCTTCTCCGACGAATTCTCCCTCGACCCCCTCGACGCCATAGAATCCGACCAGGTCCGCCGCAATCCTTCTGTCACCTCCCACGAGTCCTCAGTCAACTTCCGGTCGAGCAATTACCCTCAGAAACTCGGGAAACCGCCAGTGACCGATCCGCCCCCTCCCCCGCGGGAAGAGAATCCCTTCGATGATAATGCTCGATCGTCCTTGGACGATGTACCGCACCGGTCCAGCCTCCCGCAGAAGACCGGCATGATGAACCGCAACTCCACAGCCACCGTCTCCTCGTCCGGCACGACACCGTCAATGGCACGCCGGAGTCTCAGCACCTCATCGCACTTTTCCATGCCCCGGGCGCAGAGTCCGTACACGGGGGCCACAGGGCCCAGTCATCCGTATGCGATGTATCCCCAGATCGGCGTAAGCCGCTCCCCCAGTGTGACAACAACGTCAACGATGCGACCGGTAGATCGACCGTTAGTCGGGCCCAGTGCTCCCCAGCACCCATATGCCATGTATCCACAGAATATTCTACCGGAGGAAGGTTTGGACAATGAAATTCCGGTCGGGTTTCCCGGCCATAACCAGGTATATCAGCGTCCACCGGGACGGGCGGACGATGATGTGGGGGATATAATCGGGCCTGATGGACATTTAGAGCAGCTGCCACCGTATTCACGTTATCCCGATGGCATCCCGCCGAAGATCGGCATGGGACCGGCCAGTATCGCCAGTGCCAATCGAGAACGAGACATCCAGGATGATGAGTGGGATTCTAGTGTATCGTCCAGAGCGATGCTGCCAGTGAACTCGACCACTCGAGAAGAACCGCCCCCACCCCCGCCAGCAGCAGCAGCAGCTGCTGCGGTTCCCACGGAGACCACGCCGGCCATAATCAGTTTCGAGGAGAAACTAAAGAGGAAAGGTAGACAGAGGATGTGTTGTGGAATTCCAATCTGGATGATCGTTCTTATCGGGGCAGTTCTACTGATCGGCGCAGCGATCGGCGGCGTCATCGGTGGTGTTCTGGGTGCCAGAAGGGGTGAGCAGTCGGGGGCAGCCAGCGCAAGTTCATCGCTAAGCATGAAGCCTGCTTCGGTGGTGACCGTGACAACGACATCAACCTCGGATGTGACGCCTCTGTCAAGTGTCCCGCAGAATCTCTTGCCTCTTCCCACTGGCAAGTTCCTGATTCCGGCAGCCGTGAAGAATCAGTCCAAGTTCTGCGTGTCAAGCTCTGCTTACTGGGCAACATGGGGCTGCATGAGCCAGGGCTCCTTAGAAATGGAGGTTGACGGAAAGATATCGCAATCCTCTATTACATTCCAAGAGGAAGCTATCAGTGGAACTTTCACATACGGTGCCCAAGCGCCTGTATTCCCCTCTGGCACATCCTTTCCTTTACATCTGATGCTGGACAAGTCAGATACCGCCTTTGGTCCGGCATTGTTTTTCAACACCCAATTTGACAAACTCGTCATTGTCGACGAGAATACATTTCCCACACCGACAGCTTCCTCATCGAAGCGCTCGGTTGATTCATCTGAATTGTTGTCTACACAGTGGTCGCGCAAGCAGGTCGCGGCTGCGGGAGATAAGCCATGGTTCTGCTGGTGGAATAGCACTGCTCTAGAATTCTTCTTGTATGTCAACCAGACCGCTCACGATAGTGATTCAGGCACGTCTTCTGCCAGCGCTAGCTCGACGACGCCTGAGGCAGCTGCTTCCTCGACGAATTCTGGCTCATCGCACCACAAGCGAGATTATACGTCCGACTACCCGCGCAGGATCAAAATGGAAGAAAAGCGAAATACTCCCAATACACAAGCGCCGTACTGCGTGCAGATGCAGGTCCTAGACAACGGACAAATCACAGGCCCCATCAATCAGTACCAGATCGCAATCGAAGAAGTCGAACCGTCATCGACGGGAACAGCGACAACAACAATCGGGAAACGAGGAGGCTCGGCGTCCACATCGTCCACATCATCGGCACAAGGATCCTACCAAAGCACGTGTTATTGCGAGTCACTGACTGACTAGACCTGTGATTTGATCTGGATTTACGACACTTGTTTCCATTAGGCATCGGCGTTTTATGAGGGTCCCGGAATCTCGTCTATCATGTGGATATGAATCGGCAGTTTTGCGGCATCTGTTCTCTGTCTATACCACTAGCAAGCGCGTTCCGTTCACGCGTGTTTTTTTTTCTCTTTCTCTGATTTACATTATCTATTAAACCCTCGGGACGAGTTTTCTTTGAGTCGTCTTCACTCTACTGTCTAGTATATATACTGCCATGGCGAATATTGGGCGTTGTTATGGGAGAAAGGTACCATGGCATTGTAACTAAACACTTGGATTTTCAGTTTTTCTTCTGTCGAGTGGACGCAGTTGCGTCGCTCCTTTGGGATAATATTGGCCCGATGACTAGGAATACAGATCTGCGGGATCGATATCTTTTCATACTAGCGCTCGGAAAAGCATTTAGGGTGAACCAATCTATTGGACATTTTCACATCTTCACAGGTTTTTCATTGATCATTCATAGGACTCGTCCTCGTATTCTAATCTGGCTCGCGAATCATCGGCATAGAACCGAGATCGTCAGGCATTTTGCTCTCTATTATCTCATTAGTCAACTCTCTTACTCCTCCCGTCAATGACCGTGTAGAGTGATGATCTTCACTATGACAGGCCTCAACGTCATCGCTCCATGCCACGAACGAGAGCCTGACCAACACCTGCGCCACCAGAAATGGCAATGAAGTAAACGTTAAAATATCGCGGGGTTTGTCATTAGCATGACGAGCTCGTTTGGGTGCTCAAATCTGAGGGCCGCATTGAATGGCTTTGTTTTTCAAACTTCATATTCATCCAACCGTCGCATCCGTCCTGCCCGTGATATCCGTTATACTCGATTCTCAGTCAATGAATTGAATACTCATAACCAGACAGGAGAAGAGCATACCATAGTATACGATACTTTACCTCTTACCTCTTTCTGCATCGCCACATTTGGAAGTCCGGGTTCATTTCCCGTTCCATACAGTGCATACATACTTCATTGAGGAATCGTCATCCCATTCCTCATTTCCTTCCATCCTTGCTCCTTTCCTTCTTGAACATTCTATTCTATTAAAAAAAAAAGAAGAAAACATAATGAATCCTATCTGCCGCAGCAGCCGAGCTACTAGCACCAAATTAGTCTCGAGCCTCTTTCCACGTTCTACTATCCCGTCGCAGCTGCCTTTTCAGAAGGGATATAACTACTCTCACGAAGGCTATGGCAGCAATGACGAGCCCCATGGTCCAACACAAACTACTCAGGACCCGAGTGCGACGAGGAGGTTGGAGCATCCGGGTACGTTCGCGTTCATATTTACATTTTTTTTATCCATGCATCTTCTTATACCACCCACTTAAAAACAAAAACAAAATAAATACTAATATACAATACAAAAAACCAGGCCCACCACCACCCAACACCAAAAGACCCGCCTCCACATCACCCCCATCCACCACACCTCCATCCACCTCACAATCCAGCACCGCACCCGTTCCCAACACCCCCTTTGAACCACCCACCGACAATCCCCCCTCCTCAGCACAGACGGCGCCGCCCATTCCCTCCAATAAGGCCCATCCGACTCTCAACGACGGCAGGCAGTCCCCGAACGTCGATGAGCGCGGAGAACTGAGGCCTGATGTGCCGGAGGATGTGAGGAGGCATAATGAGGAGGTGCGGACGAGGTATGATAAGTCGTACAATAAGATTGGGGATGGGGGGAAGGTCGAGAAGGGGTTTTGGACGGCGTATAGGCATTGATTTGTTTTCTTTGGGGTTTGTTTGATTTGATTCTTGCTATGTATTATTTATTATTGTTTTATCAAAGGGGATACTGTGATTTATGGGTGTTGTCTGTTTAACATATGGCGAACTGGGCGGTTAGTTATTGGCTATTTACTGTACATTATCCCATGTAAAAAATATGACATTAGATAGGAATTAGATAGGAGGCGTACTTGAACAAAAATCATTATTTCCCCCCTGAAGAACAGGGGGGGAAAAGCCATTCTTCTCGTCTTCCCATATCCCTAGCTACGATATAGTACAAATTCGGGAGCTCTAATATTTATGACGTCATATTATGATTCAAGATGGAAGGAAACAGCGCACGGACGGGACTACATCCTCTCCATCTACGCAACTGTCAACACGTCAAAACTACTTACAATGCCCACAGCAGCCATGAGAGATTCGTCACGGACAAGTTCCTAAGGCACCGTATCATGCCTAATATTATGAAACTGAACCAGAGGAAAGCACAAACGAAATTGAGCAGCTTGAAGCCGGGGATAATTAGGGGATAATTGAGAACGATTCAAAGTGCAAGTTGGATTAAACCGACGGACACCAAGCCCCACTAGCCAATCGCTGCGTAGGATTGCAAATATTTGTTTACAACTGGGGCTTTTAGTTGTTTAACTACTTTCAAAGCGCACAAGAGCTCGGGTCATCTGCATCATTATGGTCGTCTTCAAATTTAATAATGTCTAT